>UCOL01000378.1:0-69952 GCA_900474335.1 Ormyrus nitidulus
CCCCGGAGGTCGCCCCCTCCTACCTTCTTACCTTTTGCCATTAAACGAGAGCTGCCATATTTACATTGAATAGCCGCGGAGCATTTGTTTTTTTTTTTTTTTTAATATACGAACGCAGAACGTCAGGTATACGACGGTCGATGCCAAGCGCCGCTGGAAGGCCGAACACTTAGCATCTCTGCCGCACCGCTCGACTATCTGCGCGTTCTGTTCTCTTACCTGATTAGTACTCGATGATTCCGCGACTGTAGATAAGTCTGTGCTAACGATGCGTATACGAAAAACCGACTGCTTTGTTTATATCGATGGAAGAGCGGAAATCGAGCGGCCTTTTATTCGCGTATACGACTCGCGCGCTTTTACATCGAGCGACAAAGGAGGAGAGAGCTCTACGGGCCTCTTTTTCCGAAGAATCCCGCTTGAATTTTGCACGAACCATTGTCTCACACACTCTCTCTCTCCCTCCGTTCGACGGTACATTCGATTGAAATGGCATTTCCGAGAGCCGAAAGCGGGCCTTTTTTCGCTTTCGCTCCCAATTTATATATATGTATAGGAGCTTTGCATAGCATCTTTTAATTATTATCTATATAGTGTAAAGTTATAACGATTGTTAAATAATCTGTAAATTAGCTGTAATATTTTTCGACGAACCGTAATACACGATCGTCTCCCATCCGAGGTCGTTATCGACGTTTTCGAGCCTTCTATATATTGTATATGTATGCATAGAGTTTGTAAAAAAAAACAAAGAAAATCTTCAAGAATCTGCGATGCTTTATTGGTACGTAAAATTTTCTTCGAGTACTCGGTCTGTTTGTATCCAAGAGCTTCCAACGATGAATTTTTATATACACTTGATATACACTGTTCTCCGCGTATATACAGGGTGGATTATAATTAACTCAGTTCATTTCGTTCCTAATTCTTCTAATTGCATGTATATATATTTATATAATGTATGTCGACGTTGTCGCAACGTGTCTATAATATGGACTAACTGTAAGACTGGTCCGCTTCCAAGAAAGTGTCCGTTTTTATGTACTTTTTTAGACTTGCAGTCGAGGAGCGATATTTGGAAAGGAGACCGCGCAGCGTCTGCGTCTGTACATAGATTATTTTACACGTTAAAGAATCGCATCGAATCGACCTGACCTATATGCGAATATTGTAACATAATATATTTTAATAGATGATATTTAAAAAGGATTGCTTTTTTATTGACTCTCCCATACCCTTACTTTATTTCGAAAAGACCTCTATGTTTATAGCTCATATTCTCCGGGAGAAGATTCCTGCGCTGCTACAAGATTTTTTGGAGCGGATAAGAAAAAGGGTGTACAAAAAAAAATTTTAAATTTATTAAATTTGCCACATTAAAGTTTTAATTTTCAACGGGCGTAATTTCTAAAAATTTGCATAAAATGAAAGTTCCGACGTTTTAAAAATCTCTTATCGCGATCGAAGAAATATTGGAATAAAACGAAAAAGCTGAACGCTTAAAAGGCCCGTGCACTTTCACGACCGAGAATTTCGAGTTCCTTTCAGTCGGCGACTTTCGACCGACTAGAAAACTGATTAGCCATCCCCCTTCCGCCGTTGAAATTTAAAATCAATTTCCCTGCAATTGAGTCGCGTCCCAAGATCGCTCGGCGCGCTGCGCCAAAAAGGCAATTCCGGCAGTAAATAAAAGGAGAGAGGCGAATCGGCATCGCATTGATCTTGGCCTCGGCCGACGGCGGCGGCGGCGGCGGCGGTGTCTCCCGTCAATTTTTCCCCGCTCGAAAGAAGCGACATCGCCAGGTCCTTTGCCAACACTCGAAGGAAGTATAGGAGGCGCGGCGACTACTGCCAGGGCCAGGGCCAGGGCCAGAGAGGGAGAGAGAGAGAGGCTGATGCTTTTTTCGCCTCTCTCTCTCTCTCTCTCTCTCTCCGCTGCGGATGCATTGCGACACGGGGCGAGAGGAGGCCGGGGAGGGGGGGCGCGCGCACCTCTCGGGCTAAGGGCCGCCTGATTAAAAGGGGCCACTGCACGACACGCAGAGAGAAAAGAGAGTGAGCTCGAGGCCGAGGGAAGATGGAAAAGAGGCGCGAGGGCTCGCGAGAGATAACAAGGTTTCCGCGGCGGTGCTGGCGGCGTAAATGTGTTAGGAGGTGAGCTGCGGAGAGAGCTGCAGGTGGGGCGAGGTAGAGGGGTAGAGAGAGAGAGCCGCCTCCGGGGGATGAAAATGCACCGCGACACGCTGCGGCGGAGCGGGAGTTTTGCCCGCAACGGCGCGCTCGCCTCCTCGATCTCTCTCCAGTCTCCGCGCTCCGGTCCAGCGGTGAAGTGAGTATCGGCGGCAGCCGATATTTGGCGTTGCGGAGCAGAGGAAGAGAGACGAGAGAGTGAGAGAGAGGGAGCTGCACACGTGGCTCCGGCGAGCACGCGCCGGTTTATTTTCGGATCTAATTAAGCGGCGCGAGAGAGATACCTGGGGAGGCAGGCACACTGATCCCGGTGCAGCACACTCGACGATTGGAGCCTCCGCCGCAGTGAACGATGACCGATCTCTGAGCGAACGATGAGCAGCGGTAGCCAGAAGGGACTCCCCCCGCCCCGCTACGCCTATCAGCCCTGTCCGCTGTACGACGGTAAGCACTGCCTTACTCTTTACTATTTGCTCCCTGTACTAATTGCCTTGCCCTCCCCCCGTTCGAAATCGGTCGGATAAGAGGCTAAGAAAGAGAGTGAAAAACGTCGAGTGGCCTTGGGGGGCGTTGCGAGGGAAACCGAATCCATAAGCCGTCACGCGAAGACGGAACATATACAGGTGCAACGAAGCGGCAGCGAGCAGACGACTGTGCCAATGCGGAAGACCTTTAGGCTCAGCCGCTTCCCTCAATGGATTATTGCTTTTTCGCGATTCGCGGCGAGTATATAACGTTTCGCGGAGCTTTTCGCGGAGAGGCCGAATTTCGAGAGCGGTTTAAATGTTTAAACAAGGGGCTTCTTCGACGGGGGGAGTTTGTGGCTGTGCCTTTGTTAACTATATGCAGCGGAAGAATGAACTTGTGACCCGCGGGACGCACGCTGCTAAGCGCATAAATCCAGTTAAGGGGCAATAATGTCGTTGCCGCTTGAATTTCAATTGGGGGGTTTCAGTCGAAATTTGCATTTTCGTCCTTTTTTTGCAGGACGCGCGCGAAAGTTTTGTCGGTAAGTTTTTTTATTCTCGGACGGAAAATTTGAATCCGCCAAAGAAAGCTAATGAATTCTAAGATAAAAACACGTCATGTTTTATTCAAATTCGTTTAATCGAAAATCCTACGTCTGTGATATATAATTCAATCTGAATACTTGATGCGCGACCGAAAAACCCATGAATTAATCAGCATGAATATTCAAAGCCCGGAAATAACAAAAAAAACTTAAACAGTCCCTCTGCAAACGCGCGCACCGTAAACCGACGCCGAAAGCTCGTCGACTAAAATTTCATTAAAAACGCCGGAAAAGTTGCGATATTCTACAGCCCGTCGTCGCGCGCGTTGAAAGAAAAAGAAAACTGGTACGACCGACGATCGCGGCCCGCGCAAGATGCGCGAAGAAACTGGAGTCCGTAGGCGCGTGAGAAAATCGATAACGCGGCGCTCTAATATACGCACCCGAAAGCTCACGCAGACGATCCATTAAGGGCGGCGATCGCGTGATTTTCACTTCCGTCCAGAGGCTCTTATCCGACCGAGGGCGATTTTTAATTCAGGCCTATAGCTCCCCGCTGCGGTCGATAAAATTTTGAGAGTTTCATCGCCGCCTCCGCCAAAGTCACCAGGGAAATTCGGAGGTGTAGCCGCCGCCCCCCTTTATTAGCGCGATCAATCGGAAGAGTCGCGCGGAGGCTGCAAAGTTTACGGGCCTCGTAAAGTTGCGCGGACATTTATTGTTTATGGATATGAATTGGGGCCAGTGTTGCGGTGCAGCGAAGAGATTGGGCCTTTTACGAGCGTTTTATGAGATTCGTGATCGGATAATTAAGCTGTGCCAGGGCGTTTGTGCCTCTTATCGATTGAATAAATTTCTATAGTCATCATTTTGTAAAATTACATTTTCAGACTCAAACACAGGAATCAGGGGAAATAATAGATGGAGATTTGTCGATCGACTTTCTTTCCCTTCAAGGCTGACGAGCGCCGAGAAATGTAAACGTAGCTTTTCGATCACGAGGGCTAAAACTGCCGGGATGATAAAACAACAGTAACCTTCAATTTTTTTTTTTTTCGCTCAGAGCAAGCAACCATTCGTCAAGCCTTCGATACACTTATTTTGTCAAGCCTCTCGCTAAATAAATACAGATAATTAGCGGCCGCCGAATGCACAGATCCCGATGAGTCACGATACCATTATTTTTTACCTTAAACAAATTTGTGCAACGTCACTCGTAACAAACGGGCCTTGGCATTTGCATGAAACCATCAATTATTCCTCGCATTCGAAAAGAAAGTCCAAAGCTCTTCGTAAAATATTTCGCAAGTCTCCCTCGAGTTTCACTACCAAGCCAGAAGGTAAACACGCGGTATAAACAAGCTTACATAAAAATAGCAGAAAAAAACGTGACAAAAATCGGACCCCACGCGGCGAATCCGCGGAAGAGACCTCGGAAGCTCCGCGATTTCGCAAGCACGCACATCACAGCTTTAAGTACGCGAGAGAGCACGTTGCTCTATACGCATTTCTCCAAAGATTTTGGCAGAAATTCATAAAGAGCCGCCTTGGATTATTTATACCTCCCCGCCGACTTATAAATAGCCCGTTTCTCTATTGCCAACTAGACTCGACTGCCGACTCTGCCGCCGTCCCCCGCCGCCTCCTCCTCCTCACCCCCTCTTCCCTCTCGGATATCTCACGGCACAATGCGCTTATGACAAAGTAGCAGCGCGCACCGCGAACGAGCAGCATGTCCAGCCCGGTGGTGCTCTGACGCTCTCTCTCTCCTCTCTCCCTCTCTCTATCTCTCTCCGTCTCTAATTGACGAGTGCGAATTCGGACTCCGCTATGGTGACCAGTTGTTCAGTGTGCGGGCGAGCAGCCTCAGTGCATATTATGTAAATAGATTAGTGAAGGATGGATCGCGACCGCGACATCGCAACGCCGGCTTTCATTGGGAATCGGAAATCTGCCAAGAGCACCGACACGTGATTTCGACCGCTCGGGCCACTGACTTTCATGGGCAATTCCGATCGGTTCCCGATGTCGGGGGAGGCGCGGACGTTGCTTTGCTTTGCGGGCGCTTTTTCTCTCTCTCTATCTCTAAGCGAGCGTTCGATGCCTGCTTTATCGCGCTGTCAAACTCTATAAAGCTCCTAACGATCGCCGATTGTTTGGCTGGCCGAAGCGCGACGACTTTACCCCGCGGTGGCTTTGCTCGCTTAACAAGCTTGCTTTTGCGAACCAGCAATTTCGATTGTAAAATTTCGGGCGATTCTGGCAGCGCGTCAAGAAAAATAACCATTACGCCAGTTGTAAATTGAAAAGGCAGCCGTCGAAGCTTGAAACTGTGTGCCTTGACTAACCCGTTGTTTACTAACTGTTTTACCCCTGACAATAACCCATTCGTAAATAAAACTCTCACTTTCCTCGTCGCGAGATCGAGCTCCCGGACACTTTGCGCAAGAAGCTGCATTCGCGTAAATATCGGGCCGAGTGTCTCTCTCCCTCTCTCTCTCTCTCTCTCGTTGCAACGAGCTGAAAATTAAAACGGATTACGCTCAATTTTAAGTAATCGGCCTGCGAAATTTACCGCGGGCAATTTGTTCGCATTTAGAAAATTAGCTCCCCCCCTCGCCCCGCGTAAAAAAAAAGTCTATTAAAGGGTCCGATAAATGTGCGCGCGAGTGGGCGCCGTTCCAAGTTTCTCGCGCGACACTGTACACCGCGCGCCGCTCGCAAGTGTGTGCGTGTGTATAGCCGAGACGATCGCACTTTGTGTCGCGTAAATACTTGCGTTCTTTTCAACCGCTGATCCCTTTTAATCAAGGCCCGTCACGTCGGCGATTCGGAACAGTGAAAGAGGACGAGAGACGGAGTAAAGAGAGAGAGAGAGGGATCCGCTGCGGGTTTATTGATGTTGGCCTGCGGATGGAGCGACGTAACGAGCCGAATAAAAAGCCGAGTTATTAAGTCCTTAAAGGTATATAAGAGGAAATATCGCACGGCGGCAGCTTCCCTTTCGCCAGAAAAATTTACGGTCCGTGTGGATTGTGGGGTTCCTGCAGAGAGAGGTAGACTTATTTTTAACGGAAATCCGAGTTGGAAGGCGGTAGTTTTTCGTTTAATCCTATCTTACACTTAAAGGGAATAAGAGAAAATTGTACTTCGTGCCGGTTCGATCAGACGCCGTGATGTACGTTTCAGCTTAAAGCACTTTACTTCGCGTGAACTTTGCCAGTGAAAAGAGACGTTATTCAGTTAGAGTTCAAAAGCTCAAGTAAAATGCAGTCGGAAACAGAGGAACGATGTTGAGCTTGTAAAGCGAAACTCGTTCATGAAAGTAAAAGCGCTCCATTTTTAAACAGGTATTACGCAGACGTCAAAAGGATCTTTAACGAGTTTCTTACGCGCTTGACTAACAAAAAAAAATAAGCAGCGCTTAACAAGTATTAAAAGTATTAAAATCGAAAGTTCGAATGCGAAACAAAAAGAAATAGCGGGCGCGTAGAAAGTTGCTTTTCGTTAAATTTATGTTTTATGTAATATAATAAAATGTAAGCCGCACTTCTCGCGGAAACGTGGCGCGCGCGTGCATTTGCATCGCGAGCAGATATTGACTCGGAGATCTGCGCTCGAGGTGGAAAAATTCTAATGTAAATGTAAACTCCGGCATCGAAAGAGAATATTTACAGTTGAGATTAGCTCTCAAACGAATCGAATGTCTCTCTCCGTGTACACTCGAATTAGCATTTTATATTTTACGAACTCGCGCGAGCTAATTTTATGCGGGAAAAATGTGATAAGTGCAATTTGGACTTTCTGGTTTTTTTTGAGCGCGATAAAATTTATTCGCGATTACGTTACACAAATTTTTCAAGTCGATTAAATTGATGAATCAATGCGCTTGTATAAATTTCAAATTTTATTCACTGTAACTTAAACTTTCGTTTTATGTAATTTACAGTTTGTTATTCAAAGCTAAATCAGTAATAAAAACGTTATATAAAATTTATAACTTACGTCAATGTCTATAAATGAATCAACTAAAAACTTGGTATATAAAAGGAATAACGATTCACGAAAGACTGCGCACGTGAATAAGAAAAATTTAAATATCGCGGAAATTATCGTCGAGTTGTTCAATGGAAGAAAAAACTGAATTGATTTATCGGAATTTCTGCAGAAAAAAGCGAATACAACCCATTCGCGTTTGCTACAATTACAAATGGACGCGATTAAAGTAATTATTTGTCGACAGTTTGTTTTCGCGAGATACGGCCGCCTCGAAAAAGGAAAGAAGTGATTGACTTGAAAGCGAATTCGAAGAGTTTGGCATTGGCTGTATGTCGAAACGTCAGCGAAAAAATAAAGTTTCTTTCGCGTTTTACGGCTTTTTATTCGGGACGGAAGATCTATAAAAATTTTACATTCCCGCGTAAAATGTTAAATCTTCATAAAATATTTGAAGGTCCCGTCCGAATCAAACGTCAAACGTTTATTTCGAAATCTCACTGTAATTTTCCTACACCATCTGAAGATTAATCCTTTTATATACATTCTTTATGGGCCAGAAGTGGCTAATTTTGCGCATTGATAAAGTGAGGTCGCCTTTCTTTGAGAAAGATGAGATTATAGATGATGAAAATACAAGGTGAATTTGCATGCTTCGTATCGCCGTACTCATTCCACATCATAACGTATGCAAATGTACTACCGCTTCCGCGAGTCAAAGAGTATATATACATATATTAGAATCTATGCATTATGAAAAGTTATAATATCGTCTTTCTTACCGTTTTATTACGAAGCTTTAAGGTCGATTCTTCGTTTCCATACTATTATTCAATTATTTTAACGAATTCAGTATAATAAATCACCAAAATGCAGCGAGATTTAATTCAAGCTTTTACCAGAAACTGTCCTCCCCATTAAAGCTGCGCTCTCTTTCCCGGAAGACAAAAGCGCAAGAGATTGATAAAAAGAGTAAAAAGACGAGATTAGCGCATCTGACTCAACAAGTCGAAAACGCTCTCTTTCCCCGGGCGGCGGCCGAAGGCCTTTGTTTCCATTGTCCCCGCGATATAAAGTTTTAGCGCTCGACTGGCATCAGCGGCCGAAGTCCGCTCTCGCGGAAGCGCTTTTCATCGCGCCTCTTTTACGGCTCTCGTATTTTTCTCCCCGATAACGCTGCGCTCTTTGTCTCTCCCGGGCGCCGTTTTTCGGCTAACGCGTATATATCCGTCCGCGTGTAATTCAAGGTTGGACAAGGCCGGCCTTTTTCCTCCTCGTTTGAAAATAGCTCTCGGGCTCGGGGAGTTTTGCATAAACTCTCTCTCTCTCCCCCCACCTTGCGCGCGCGCTTGTATTATAAATTTACTCGAGCTCCGCGCGGCGTGTTGTTTTGGTGGCTCTCTCGCGCGCGCGGCGATTCCCCACGTGCGCGCGCGCCGCCGTCGTCGTAAATCTTGGCGGCTGTCGAAACTTTCGAGCGAGATGAATACTAAAATCCGGCGCTTCAACATCCGCGATGGGGTTTAATCGCCCTCGAATTGATGCATCGGCCGGGGCATCGGGAAAACGCCGACTTTAAATAAAAACACGCGCGGGAGCGTCATTTTTCCGAGAATAAGCCGGAGAGCGGAAGGAACCAGTTGCAACCGGAGCTCCCGGCGTTTCCCATCGAGAGCTGCGATTTCGGGTGCGTAGCTGCGCGACGAGGGAGAGAGAGAAAAATAAAGGAAGGGGGGCCCCGCGGCTCGATCGACGGGGGTTCTCTCGCCGTGCGCGCGGGGGGCGGTGGGGTGGGCTTGGAAAGCGGCGGTGCTTCGGGGGTGGATTCTCGTCGGGGCGGTCAGTGCGAGTGTAGTCGTCGGCGAAGGTGGCGGCGGGCGAGTCGATTCGGTGTGCGCTCTCTCCCTCTTTCTCTATCTCTCTCTCTCTCTCGCCCCCGTCAGGGCCGCGGCGGCGGCGTCGGCGGCGGCGGCGCTCACCTAACTCTCGAGTAGTCCGTGAATATTTCAGCGCGGCATCGATCGCACGTGGACTCGCTCACTCGCAGCCGAGCCGCCTTCGGAGCCGGAGCTCGAACCGAGCCTACTTAAGAGACTTCCACGCGCACGCACACACGATTGGCTCTTCTTCTCTTCCTCCTACGTATGCAGTAGTAATTCCGCTAATTGTGTAAACCTCATTACACGCGCCAGTGCATACCTATAACCGCCAGCCGAACGCTAACCGATAATACATAATACTGTCTTGTCGCACATTAACAAAGTACTCTTTTTCTCTTTCTCTCTGACTGTCTTTCTCTCTCTCTGCTCTTCTCTCTCTGTCTGTCTCTGTTTTTCGTTGCGTGTGACTGTGTGGGCCTGTCGATATGTGTGGGGATGGCAGGAGCCGCGTCGGGAGTCGCGTCTTCGCCGGGAGGTGGACCGCCGACGAGGCTCGAGAGGGGCCTCCTCCTCGATCTCTGGATCGGCGGCCGCGGCGGCGCGAACCAGCAACATGCGCCCGTGCTGCTGTCTCGTGCTCTAGCTTTGTCTCGTCCACTATCTCTGTGTACTATTGTCATTAACACCCACCACTGCCAGCTGACTGTCTGAGGCGAGCAGCGCACTGTGTCTTCTTCCCTCTGTTCCCCGTTGTGTGTTGAGAGCGGCCCGCTGCAATCATGAATCTTATGTTCCGGAAGAACTTCGACAAGAGCGGCGGCGGCGGCGGCGGAACTGGCGGCGGCGTCGGCGGAGGCGTCGGCGGAGGCGGCATCGGCGGCATCGGCGGCGGCATCGGTGCCGCGAGCCTAGACTCCCGCTCGGGTATCGCCGGCTCGGGGGTCGGGGGCGTGCTGGGCCGGCCGGGGCCCGGCAGGCGCAGCAGGGAGCTCGGCTACTACCCCATGGAGCACGAGCACTCGGCCGCGCACGGCGGCTACCGCACTCACCTGTTGTTCTCGCCGCACTCAGGGGGGGTCGCCGGCTCGCCGCCCGAGGACTTTGGCGAGAGGTTTGGACCCGGGCCGAGAAGGAGCTCCGGACCGCACAACCTCAAATGGGGCGGCCAGCCGCCGGGGATGGGCCAGCAGCCCCAGGCGCAGCAGAGGAGGAAGCCCAGCGGCCAGCAGAAGGACCTCTCCTCGCCGCCGGACCTGCCGCTCACCCCGACTACTGCCTCCAGACAGGTGAGCTACCTTGACAAGCGAGAGTAATGAGCTCCTTAAAGGCACTATTCGTCATCGTTAGCCGCTAGCCTCAATTAGATCGAGCCCTCAATTATTTTCGATCGCCAGCTTTTTAAAGAGAAATTACCAGGCTGAACCGGAGTGTTTTTAAATAAATAAAAGCTAACGCGTTGACGACCACTTAAGATTTACTGCTGGTAAACGGCTAATTATATAACGGAACTATAAGTAAAACGTTCAATTTCAAAATCCGACATTGCTTTTTAAATAGCGGAACGGCAAAAAAAGAGAAAATTTCGGTTTAAAGTGGTTTTGCTTTGCTTTACGCCAAGTTCCGCGGCGACGACACCTATTTTAGGATGAATACTTTTTGTGTCAAGAGAAACTTTCTGAATGTGGGCTTCTCTGAAAAAGCTCACGTGGGAAAATCGATGGCGACCGCTGTACAAACTCTAATTTTTTTTTTCCCCCCCAACCCTTGCGAACTTTTCCGCCTCTCTTCTTCCGGGGTAACGAAAACCTTCTCACGGGATCCCGGAAACTTGACTTTTCTCACCGGGCCGAGTTTCCCTCGAGGGATAAACTTTAAGTTTTAAATCCGTTCCTTCGGACAAAAAAACGCGCCATTGTAATAATATTACCGTACGCCGCTGGTAGTACTATAGATGATTCAAGGTCTTGAAAACACGTGCACCGATGTTGTGAAAGGCTTTTTTTTTCAAGAAATAGATTTCCGATAGACGGCTCGTCGCTGGGGGGGAATAACTCGATTTTAATGAACGCGCCGGTATTGATAACAACGCGGAAGCTCGTTTCTTCGAGCAGTGACATTCCGCAATTTCTTTGAAAAGTTTCGCAATATTCATGCGATTTTTAATCATTGACAAACAAACGCGATCCTTCTCGAGGGAACGCAAATAAAATATCTCATTAAGCCCCGTTTTTATAGCTCAATATTAAAGTCTCATTACCAGCGACTAATTGCGCATTCCTTTGTGTGTCGTCCCCCCGAAAAAAAACGTGTCGCGAGAAAGGGACGATTAATGAGTCTCTCCACAATTCCTGCGAGTCATCTTGAAAAGTCCAATTATTCTCCTCGGCCGACCTCGGCAAGAGCTCCCGCTCTCCCAACGACGTTTTCCCGCGAATTCCTCGGCGTTTATTGTCGACCGTCGCGACTCGGCCTCTCTCCCCCGTCGACGCGATACGGGAACGAGAACTTGTTTACGCGAGATTCGCGCACAAAACATTGTCATTCGCGAGTCGAGTGTCCACCCCTGTGCCACGAAGAACCATGAAGAATCAAGTTGCTTGGCAAGAGCGGCTTGCGCTCGTGCCAAATCCAAGTGCCCCCGGCCGCTTCTTTTGGTATACCATCCGGCGGCCGGATCATTGTTTATCATATTTTCGATACCCTATTTACGCCGCACTAAGAGATATTTTCGGAGATGTACGAGCGCTTTTACCCAGGAGCCGAGTGATTTTATCGCCGCCCGTCAAACTTGGCCGGCGGTGCTTTGTTGTGCGCCGATTGCGTAAGTCGACTAAAAGCGACGGGGAGCTTTTCGTCTTGACGTTCAATTATGGATCGGACAACCTGCCGATATGCATTGATTTACAGAACCAGTTCTCTCGGACGGTATAAAGAACCGTGCGAATGACTTATCGAACGACTCGTTAAGGCGAATATTAAACGATTCGGATTAAAATTTCATAATATAATCCTACATTATTCAGATGACTTACACGCCGCTGGCCGCGAGTTATGCCGAGCGCAAAAATCGATGCAATTTCGTTTGATAGAAAAATATAAAAAAAAAAAAAAAATACTCGCGTCCCAAACATATAGTATACAATCTTATCGACGTTAAAATTAACGATTCTCTATATACAGCTCGGACGACGCTATAAATATACATACACGGTGCATCTATAGTCCCCGCGACGATACATATTAATCGAAGTCCCCGCGCGGAAATGATCTTGAAAAAGTAGCGTCCAACCTCGAGAACGAAAGTCAAGTCCGGCGAGAAAGCTCACGTGTCGCCGTGCAGTCCTCTCTCGTTAATTTACGCGATCGGTCGCACGCGACGGTCGAAGCTCAGCTCGACCCAAGACCCTTAAAAATCGATGCTCCCGCGAGGGGGGAGGGGGGACGGGAAGATAAACGTCGGCGATGCATTATGCACAGCCGCGGGACGGGGGGGATGGATAGTCGGCCTCGCCGGACGGCTGGACAAATGGCCTCAAGCCGCCTCCTCTGGCGTTCTCTCTGTGTCGGTTGTAGGTGTCTTTCAGCGGGAACCGGACCTCCGGCAGCTATCAGCCCCTCGTCGTCCAGGGTAACAGTCCGGCCAGGAGCGAGCCGATCTCTCTGGCTACCTTGGACCGGGACTGCTTCATCATACCGCTCGCCTCGCTCGAGAGATTCCTGCCTGCTGGCGTTCCGGTTGAGTATATACAATAATAATGTGCACACGTCTGCTTTGTGCTTGCGTGAGGGCTTTGCGGGATTCGATAAGTTGGACGAGGAAATCGTGCCGTTTCTTTTTCGATAAGATAAGGGGTAGTGCAAATAAAGTAGAGAGAGAGGATGTGGTCGGGCAGTGTTTTTTAGAATTTTTTTTTTTTGCTTTTATGCGACACGTTCGAGTCGTAGAATATGAGTAATGATTTTTAATTAAAAATTTTACGTAAAATTGAAAAAGTTTAAAACTAGTTTTTAACTGATTAAAGTACTGGTGGAAGTAATGCATTCACGAGAAAAGCTCGTAAATTTTCTATACGGTATATATTATATTACACTGCAAAAATGAAAAAAAAAAAAAAATTATCGTCCCAGCTGAAAGACAGTAATTTTTTTTAATTTTTGTTTAAAACACAGGCATTTTCCCCTTATCGATCTCGGACAAAATATTGACAACAACGACCACCTTATCGATCAACGCACGCCCTCTAATCTGCACAACATCAGTAAAATACCAGTTATTTAAAACGTCAAACAGCGAGCTTTTCAAAGCTTGGCTCTCAATCCCTATAAACAAAATCAGCCTAATCCCAAAGCTAATCCGCGACTGACCCTTATATAGAGCGTGCCGACGGCCGACAAGAAGCGGCCGGGGAGTCCGCTGTCGGTGCTGGAGGTGGAGGACCCGAAGCAGTGCATCCTCGCGCACTTCATGACGACGCTCGAGCCGCTGGACCCGCTGGTCGAGTCGCCCGTGTCCAGGCCGCTGGTCCTCCAGAGAGACACTGCCGCCGAGCTGCTCTCCGAGATCGCGACCTCGGCCTCGCAGAGCATCCTCCTCACCAATATGGAACGCAACGGTAAGTATGCGGGGGTGACGGGATCGATGGGGGAGAGGGTGGGGGCTTTTCTTTGGGGGAGGCTACAGTGTCGCTTTTAGTGGAAAATTCAAAGCGCTCCGAGGGAAATTGATGGAAGCGGCGGGAGGGACGAATCTTTGGGGTGGGACGGTTGCTTTGGGATCGAAAGAATTTGGGTTTTTTAAAAAATACGCGCAACGATAAAATTTATACTTTGCGTGCTTTCGTCGTGATTCTTAATTTTTCTCTGTAAAAAGTGTGAAGAGAAAAAAAAATTACAGCTATTACTGCACGTTTTATTGGCAGTTAGCTTTGTTTTGAAAGTGAAAGCATTAACCTTCAACCTTCTGAATGAATTTATGAAAATTCATTATACGGTTCGTCGCGTGAAAATGGCATTTCAACTCTGCTAAATATGCTTCCGTTTTGAACATTTATGTTTTACATAAAATGACGTAAGGTCACAACGCAAGACATTTTTATTGTAATGAAGTGCGTTGAAGAGTGAATACAACGGTGCACAAATATTGTGACAGCTTGTAAAAGATGACTTTATGTCATGACACGTGCAGTTGACACGATGTTTTCGCTTTCTATGAACATTCAGATAATAAAATCGTTGATAAGAAGGTTAATGCATAAAATGACATTAGGAAATATCACAATTAAATATTCAATGAACAAGTTTCCTACAAAAAGAGATATTTATGAAAACATTCGGAACGAGTAGTAAATATATTTTTCACTCGGGTAAAAAAATTTTCTAAAAATACATCACGTAAACAATTCATTAAAAAAAAAAAGAATCAATAAATGTTACTGAAACTTTGCCTATTGACGTAGAGTGAAAATAACGGAAGGATAAAGTAATAAATTGCAAAGCATTAACATACTTTAATTAACTCGAGCTTTCAAAGAATTTCTATATCTTTAAAACGAGTTTCCACCTTTTTGTCAGAGTACACTTATTGTAAAATACCTCCTCAATTACTCAAACACGATGTGAAAATTAAAAAAAAAACCTTGTTCTCGAGCAGCCGAGTTCCCGTTCATCACGTACTACGTCGTAAACAAGCAGAAGATCGACCCGGTGGACTTCTACCAGGAGGTGCAGTGCGCGGCGCTGAAGAAGTTCGACCCCCGGGACCTGCGCTACGCCTGCAACCACAGCCTCGACCTGTTCAACGAGGTGGCGACGATCGCGAGGCCGCCCCTGGAGCCGCCCGGCGGCCGTCCGCCCATCCCGACCACCGGCTACATCATCTCCATCTTCAAGGTCTTCGAGGGCGACGACGGACTCAAGTTCGAGCAGAATTGGCTCTATTGGACCGGTACGAAAGCCGAGAGCTTTGCTATCGACGTTATATTGCGCGTTCGCGGAGTTTCGTCACTCAATTCCCGAGTTGAAATTGTTTGTTTCTGTCGAGTCGTTGTTTTCTCGTCGAATTATAAGATTGAAAGTTCGGCCTTGAAGTAATAAAAACCAGTCATCAATTTGAATTGTAAAGTAAATAAAACAAGTAGGGCATAAATCAACTCTTGTCTTTAGGATAGGCGAGATACTCTTGTTTTTCTAAACTTGAAATCTAGAGATTTCTTGGATAAATGTTTTCTTTAAGATAAGAAGCATATGCATTTCCGGCAATACCATTTTATTTCGCTTACTCAAATGCACACACGATTCCTAAGCTCAGATAAAATGAGTAATACGTTCGCTAATCTGTATCTAGATATTTTTGAGAAAACACGCAATACTAGTTGCTATTCTCGCAGATAAATTCGTAACTCACGCCAATTTTTTCATATAAATAACAATTGTAAAAAAGAAAACTGACCTCTATTTTCCAGGAGCCCGAATGATGTACCGCTACCTGCCAAAGTCCGTGGGTCTGCGTCGCATAACGCTGCACAAATCGATGTCCCAGGGCGACAAGACCTACCTGCTCATCTGCGAATGCTCTCAACTCCAAGAGAACCTCTCCGCGGCGGCGATCCTCCTACCTGCCCTTCGCGCCCGACTCTGCGGCTACATCGGGCTTTACCGACCATCGGTCTGCTTCTAAAAACACCCATCTTCCCGCGCGCGCGCGCGATTTTCTACGAAAAACAAACAAAAGGGACCGCGAGGCCACAAACAACAATGTACATATGCGATTTTTACAGGTTACCCTCACATATCACAACCTCCGACGAACTGTGATATATACATCCGACGACGCGTGCAATGAGCTTTAACGCGCGAGGCCTCCGGACGAATGTATGTACTTACGATACCTTATACGTCGAATTCGCTCTTTTAGCGCATGTATACTTAAATAAAAAAAAAAAAAAAATATTCAGCCGTTTTGGGAACACTTGCCGAGCGCGTTTGCGCCGGCTTTTTGATCTTTCGATAACTAACGAAGTAACTGACATCGCTTGTAAATAAAAGTAAGGAGCGCGCCGATGGGCAATGAGAGTATTATAGATTTCTGAAGATACTATTTATAGAGCGCGACTTGGCCTTGTAGTACAAAGAGATTCTGAAAATAAGTAGATGATATACGCTTAATTGCCTACACGGACAATATAGTTCTGGAAAATAAGAAAAAAAAAAACTATACGACATTGCGCAGGCGCAATTTTTTTTCATTTTTAAATCGTCTAGATTAATATCTCACATCTCCATTAAAAAATCGACTCGTTCACGTCTCATCTTTACCGATTAATCTGACAACTTTGAGGAACACGAGCTCTTGAAGGTGGCCAAGAGCTTTGCAATTGTTTACTGTGATTCGCGATTGTCGCGCTACGACGAGTGCGCGTACATCAAATGAACAAAAATGAAACAAAAAAACCATATTTTAAAACGTCAACTGTGATTGCGTACTATCTAAGAACAATGTATAAAGGAGCAAGGACATTTTTGGAAGATTACTCTGCACACGTCTACTTTGATTCCTTTAAGAAGCCAAGCTGTATTCACGATTAGACATGTAAAATTTCACTTATTGAACTTGATTTGTTTGTAAAAACTTTTGCGGCACAGTTTATGACTTAAAAGGATATGCTTTACGATAGGCAAGAAGTCATCATAAAACTACACTTTATTAAATATGTACATTTAAATTACAAAAGAATAAATTTAATTCTAACATTATCTTCAAAAACTGCTTATTTCACTTTATCCACTTTATCCACTCAATCCTTTGTTCTTTGAAGCTTTTAACATATCTCAGGATCACAATAAATACTATTATTCAATCAAAGGCACGTCGAAACCTTCTCCTTGCATCCATCTAATATCGTACATACATTGGTTAATTTCAAAACTTAATTACAATAGTTATTGTTTAATTTATTTCACCAATATATTTACCATATTTCTTTTGCAGACGAAAAATCTGTATCTTAGAGTGTGGCATTCCTCAGGAACAGTATCTCCATATTTTGTTAAACATTCTCTAGGTGTATGCTTGTACTGATAAGGAAACAGATTAAATTAAATTGATTAAATAAATAATAAAAGATTAATAGGAATTTTTATTCATTTAAATTTCATTCATACTCAAATGATATTACATCAAAATTATTAAAGGAATATAAAAACATTTATAAGTTTCGTGATCTTTATAAGTAGAAGTAACAGAATCTGTAGGGTTAAATTTTAAGAAAATACTTACTATTTTGCAACAATCAGATTTTAACAAACAGATTTTTAATTGTGCACGAGCATCAGCACACCTTGATTGATCTTTCAATCTCTCGTTTGGCTCTGAATATTCCATTTTCAAATGTATTAATGAAACCTAAATAAATTTGAACATATTTTTCACAATTTTGCGTTTTCTAAGGTTAGGAGGTTAGGACTGTAAACTTTTTGTCAAGCTTACCAATTGTTCGTTTTTAAATGGATTATTTACGTAATACGTTTTAAATGATTACAAGTTTTATGATTGGAATAAATAAATTTAAAAAATTTGTATTGTTTTAAAGTACAATTTACGATAACTTTATAAAAGAATATAAATTATTTACTTTTTAAAGAAATCTGAAAAGTATTTTATTTCATGTTGGCAACAGATAAGTTAGTTTTCAGCAATTTCAGACTTTGACTTCCAAATATTTCCACTCAGTTGCTATGTCAGTCATTGTTGGGTGTCGGGACTGTCGGGTCTGGAGGTGTAGTATTATAGTAAACACGCACCCGCATAGTTGAAAAAAAAGTGAACACGCGTTGTTTTGAATTTATTGTTTTTTAAGACGTACCAAAAATTTTTAATAAAGGAAAAAATAAAATAAAATTTACATTAAAAGTAATCTATTTTCAAACAGTTTTATTTGATGCAATTATACATTTACAGCGCGATTGGCTTTATCTTTTGTTAATAAATTTGTGTGATTCATACTTACTTTGACCCCAACTCTTTCTATTTTTATTAGGTGGAGTTACATGATTCTATTCATTGCTGTGAATTGGAAATACATCGGTTAGTAACTACTGGTTTTTAAAATGAATTATTTAAATGAAGAAGAAGATGGATTTATTCACAATGACATTGTTTTGTCGACTGTAATTCCTCCTTCAAGAGAATCGAATGGTCGAAAAATAGGTATGAATTTAGATTTTAAGAAACAAAAGTAATTTTTTATTTAATTTTTCTCATCTTTTATGGCTTATAGGAACAGGATCTATAGGAACTATTTTTTTAATAGTAAATGCAACACTAGGTGCAGGATTATTAAATTTTCCAGAAGCTTTTGATAAGTCTGGTGGTGTTGCAACAGCTATACTTGCTCAGCTATTTTTTCTAGTATTTATCACTTGTACTTTAGTTATTTTAGCAAATTGTAGTGATGTTACAAGTACAAATACAATGCAAAGTGCTTTTGCTGGGTTGTGTGGCCCAAATTCTCTATTTTTCTGTGGAATTTGAGTAGCTATATATAGTTTTGGATGTTGTGTTACATTTCTAATTGTTGTAGGAGATCAATTTGATCGTGTTTTTGCCACATTTTATGGATTGGATTATTGCCATACATGGTAAATAATTATTCTTATTCAATCGTTAGTTTCAATTTATAAAATATTTCGTTTTAAATTCCATTGTCTTTATTTAGGTACTTATCAAGACCATTTATCACTTGTGTTACAAGTTTTTTTTTTATTTTTCCCTTATCATTTTTCAAGAGATTGGATGCCTTAAATTATGCTAGCTCAATTGGCTGCATAACAATTTTGTATGTTGTTTGGCTTATAATTTATGAGAGTTTTGATCATCACAAATTGCCATCAAAGCCCATGCATATTTGGCCAGAAGAACCATTACAAGTTCTACAAATAGTGCCAATTATTTGTTTTGCCTATCAAGTAAATATGAAAGTTTTTTTGTAAAAAAATAAAAAATTTTTATCTGTTTACTAATTAAAAAATTTCATTTGTAGAGTCATATGACAGCTATACCCACTTACGCTTGCATGAAAGATAGGCAAATCGGGAAATTTACACTCTGCGCAATAATTAGTATGATTATTTGTTTCTTTGCATATTCAACTGTTGCCGTTTTTGGATATGCCACCTTCGGTATTGGAAAAGTTCCGAGTGATATTTTACAAGGTTATACAGACAAAAGTGTTACTTTAACTATTGCTATTATTGCAATAGCAATTAAAAATTTTACTACGTACCCGATAGTCCTATATTGCGGAAGAGACGCGATTTTAAACCTGCTTGGCAAAGATGTTGACTGCCATTTCCTAATAAGATTTTCAATAACTATAATATGGTTTATCTTTACTTTAATACTAGCTATTTTAGTTCCAGATATTGCACCCATTATTAATATAATGGGCTCACTTTCTGCTGCATTTATATTTTTGTTCCCAGGAATATGTTTACTTCAAAGTACACTTTTAAGAGATCCTCAATTATATTTAAATAAAGATCGCTTTTTAATATTTTTAGCTATATTCATAACAGCTCTCGGTGCCTTTGTTTGCGGTGTTGTATTTGTGGAAGCACTTCAAGATCTCAGAAAAATGCCAGAAGCTCCTCCTTTAGTTACCGGGTTTAAAGCCCAATTAGGAGCGAGTTTATGTAAATAATTTTTTATTCTGAAGAATACTGACTATTTTAATACTGAAATGCTATTGCAATGTTTAAAAGATTAAATACTGTTTTGTGTGAAAAACACTGATCTGATACTATATAAGACTGATGTAAATATATATACTTATTTTTATACGACAAACATGAAATCTAAATTGTATAATGAATTTTTGTTAAAATAAATTTTTAGCAGATTAAAAAAACGAAATTTCAATTTTTAGTGGGTATTTTTATTATTTTTACAGTTACCCTCATATTAAAATTTCACTCGAATAACGTTAACTTTGTAGCAACATGACATGTTTGATTTTAAGGCTGCGTTGACTCATCGGAAACCATTGAATCTAGAGTTGAACCATCACTTGAAAATTCAAATAGAACTTTGCCCTCAAGAGATACAACTTGATTGATTATTGCTTTGCAGAAGAAACAATTCCTGTTGTTTAAAAGGTGTCGATCTATGCAGGCGTAACAAGAAATGTGATTGCACGGTTTAAATATAGCTGTAGCTGCATAAGCATAACAAATTGTGCATAGATCATCATCATTCAGCGATGTCTCGGTCAATGGTAATTTTCCTCTGTAATAATCTAAATGTTCTATCATTTTATTCACAGCCTCAATTTCTTCGGGCGATACGTGACCCTCGTCTAAAATAGGTTTTAGTAATAAAAAATCTATCGCTAGTACATAATAGTAAAAAATTGTATTTAAAGACATTTCACTTACAATTCAATAAAGAAAACGGTTTGACATTCTTTATTTTGGTATTCTTCACATTTCCCATCACAAAGTATAAAGAAGTCATTTGAAAACTTGGCTCGTTTATTAATGCTTTTGTCATCTTTGGAATTTCATCGGATTCTAATTAAATAATATAAACAATAAATAATTGTATTCTATTTGAAAAAATATTATTTCGACACTGCGCTTAAAGTGCTGCTTTTGTACACGCAAGCGTGCGCAAAATTTAGCCTTTCCGCTTGTCGTATTGAAAAATATTGTTCGATACCCGTGCGAAAGATGATCCCCGACTCGCTTCGCTCGGGCAACACTCAAAATCATCTCTTTCGCAATAGTATCGAAATGTATTATTCATTTACATATTTACCAGGTAACGACATGTCTTCTCTTAATAAAGCTATAATAATACCAATAACAGCAGTTAAAATTGGAAAATGATCAACTGTTTGAATATCAGGTATATCTAAGAGAACAACATATTGGAAAGAGCTCGTTTGCGTACTTGTTCGATTTAACAGCTGACAAAGAAGCTGAAAAACAAGAAGAAAAAATTACTGGTTGATTGAAGCAAAGAAATATCTTAAAAATTTTTTTAATTTAACCAACCTGACATAATCTCGCAAGAAGATTTTCACTAGAAGGTAACTTTGAATCTTTAAATATTTCGGGTGCTATAGAAACTATCATTTCTAAGACTCTTAAAAGAGACACAGTCAGATCAAAACATGTTGCACCAATTTTGAACTGTCGCGTTTCTATATAAACTCTTTCAGGTCTTAACGAGATATTATGAATTTCTTGCACCATTCCTATAAACTCTGAAAAAGCCCAGTTTAATTGGTTCAATAAAGAATTTAAAAATTGAGTTGTAGTCTGGTTATTGCTCATTAAAACTTCTTTAACATGGCTTTGGAATATTAGAGATGGGCATGGTTCTGTGGAAAAAGTAGAATTCGTTTTGTAAAAAACTTTAATGTCAAATTACTTTTAAATCAGTGTGAACTTACTTATGGGTTGCGAAATTGAGTCTTGATTTAAAATTTTTGGTCCAAATTTCTTAGCTAAATGAGGACTTTTATCATATCGAAAAGCGAAACCGTGTCCTTGCCAAAACCGCTCTAAAATCCAATTTGATTGTGCCCAAGCTCGATTTTCATAAGATCTTAACAAATTCGAAACCATTTTAACTCTAGATTCTCTTTCAACATTTTCCAATGCATCAAGGGTTAATACATTTGATGCAAAACCTGCCAAAGTTAAAATTAAAGTATCTTTGGAATTTGCATTAATAATTCGAGAATCCAAAAAATGATCACACAAAAATTGTGCTATATTTAGCAGCGACTCCTTAAATCCGGCAATTTGATCAACTGGAACAGTAGGATGTATATGACATTTTAAACTAGTTATTAAATCCGCTAGAACTTCCAAGTAAAATTCAGGAACGAAACTGAATAAATTTCCATTTTCGCTTGCTTTTTGTAAAGTTAACATAACAATTTGTAAAAGCCAAGCTAATCGTTCCTGCTTTTCTTCCGAATAAATAACTGCTCGAACCCAAGCCATATGTCGAGCTTGTTCGGTTAATTTTTTATTAAAAATGACCAAAGTATTAGAAAGCTGCAGTCGTATTGACTCAGAATCGGAATCTGTCGAATTTTGTAATAATTCTAATCTATTTTTCGTGTCAGACATTGCAGAAATGTAATCCGACATAACGTCTCGTATACTTGCTACTTTGGCAATTTGCTTTTTAGCTGCGGCGTGATAAAATAATATGATTCCATCTAACAATTCAATAAGAGAAAGCGTGGGATCTAAAGAACCTGGTGGCAATGGAGTTCGATCCTCTCTACCATAAGGAAAATAACCTATCCTTTCTAAAATTGTAGATCCTCCAACATTAACAGAGTTCATATTTATCAGTCTGGCAAAAACTGACAATACTGGAGATTCTGCAACTCTTGTGCCAAATAAATTATTAGCTAATTGAGGTAAAACTGTTTCAGCAGGAGCTTCATGCTCTGTGCCAAGTAACTCTTGTAGTTCTTGCCTGAATGTCTTATTTAAATGTGATAAAACTCCTCCCAATCTATCAATTGCAGAATAATTTATAGATGAATCACAGAAAGATCTATAATATAAATTTATTATGAATTGATAAGTGCTGTCCATTAAAAATAAATAATATTGTAGTAAAAATGCCATACTTGTTTGGAATATAAATTGGACTTGCTCCAACTTCAGTATCCCATAAAATTCTAAAAGCCACTAGTAATCGGTGAAAGCAGCATAGTGTAATTGGAAAGGGAGTCTGATGCATTGACTGTAGAAATTGAAATTTAATATTAAATAAATAAATTTGATTTTAATAAATTTAATTTCATTTAAATAGTATTTACTTATTCTCGAAATAACTCACCCGACTTGTTATTAAATGTTCCTGAACAAAACGCCGAAATTTCCTTAAAAATATCGTTCTAGATGCTGGAGTTGTTGCATTGCCATCAGTATTTGTTAGGAGTATTGTCAAAAGCTCTACTTGAAGCGCTTCTACCTCTATGCAGATAAAATTTACAATTTGCTTTAGATTAAAAATAAATAAATTTTGTTTAAAATTTAGTTTTACAATACCTGATATCCAATATTTAATTTTATCACAAGCTTTGAAGTATGCTTCCTTGTTACTTTCTATTGATATATCTACTGGATTAGTTTCCCACCAAACTGTATTTACAACAGTATTTGAGCAGTCTTCATCTAAAGGTTTCATATGAACAAAATTGGCAAGTTTTACTTTGTCAAATAAAATATATTGCAGTAAATATTGTCTGGTTCTTGTATGTAGACACAAATTATTGAGTAACACTAAAATTTTTCTTTGATCAGGATATTCAAGAACAACAGACACTTGACGAAACACAGATGATAAATAAGAAACTGTAGTTTCTAAACAAATTTTGATTTCATTATTTTCTAAAAACGTCCACATTAAATCTAAACAAGTGAACAACGTTGTAACATCATTGTCAGAAAGTTTCTTAATAAATGGAACAAAAACATCTTGAGTAATATAAGGTACTCCAACAAGTGGTCCAATTTCTTTTAAAACACCTCTCGATAAACATGATAAAAAAGCTTTTATACTTATAATTTGTTTTTCTCCATAAAGTTTATACAATTCATCAAGATTTTTGTACTGTTCAAGTAATTTTTCTAACCATGTAAATAAAAGTTCGGATTTACGAAGTTGATTTATAGGAGCTTCTTGAAGTGATTGATAACCCTCAACGGGATATCTCATAGGTGTTGTTCCAAAGTTTGCAGTTAAATTTTCTGTGAAAGCTAAGCTAACAGTTGGAAAATAAACAATACCTGGACCCATTGAAATGTTTTCAAATGCTACTCCGAGATCCTTTCCATTTCTATAAAAATTTATTGTTCCTTTTTCCATATCTATTGCACAGCCAATAATGTCTCCAGAGAGCCAGGGTTCACCATACTTATGTGTAGATACATTCCACTTTCTTACACGATTTCCATCGTATGCATAAGAATTTACAATGTCACCTATAGAATTAAACAACTTTTTAAAGCCTGCAATAAAATATACACTATTTTGGCATTGTTAACAAAAGTTGCATACCAACTCCAGATTCTTGATTAAATTTGCATTGTGGTACACTCCATCCTATTTGCATAACTCCTTTTGAACCTAATTGAACTTCGTACATCCATCTGCCACGATAAACCCCTGTATTTGCTCTCATTGTACTAAAATTGCTTTGTGAATTGACACTGAGTCCATCAGTAGATACAATAAATAGACCTTGATGACTGGAAGTATCCAGCCTTACAAGCTTAGGCCCTATTCTTCCTTCTCTCTGATCTTGTACATTATTTACAATATTTTCTTCTAGCAATATTCTGCCAACACGCTTGTCAAGTAAACTAATCAATTCTTGCATTCTAAAATAAAATCACATCAGGTTATAACTAGTTAAATTACCACTCAAACATAGACACTTACTCTGGCCTGTCTTTATTGATTGTATCATGTTTTAATTGGTTTGTTTCTTCAAAAAAACGCGTTCCAAAGATGTCTGTTACTAAATCTTTTAAAGTCATCTTGAATAATGAAAAATACCTTCAAACAGAAAAATAACATCGTAAATATGACGATAAACAGAGCTTTTACGCGCGTAAAAAAGTTCAAATTAACTACAAAAACTTAAGGAACGTACTTACTTACTTAAAAATAAAATAATTTTGGATATATTAATGTGCACATTTCAGGTTAGTACACTAAATATATCAATTTAGTTAATATATCTCGTGAACATTTGATAATGTTCATGTTTGCAAGTTTAGGAGAAAGTTTCTTTTGG
The DNA here is from genome assembly GCA_900474335.1 of Ormyrus nitidulus. Classification (NCBI taxonomy): domain Eukaryota; kingdom Metazoa; phylum Arthropoda; class Insecta; order Hymenoptera; family Ormyridae; genus Ormyrus; species Ormyrus nitidulus. The sequence continues at coordinate 24,912 of UCOL01000378.1, forward strand.
AAATTCTACGTAATGAATTTATCTGTTGCACTTAGCATCGTGTTTGTTAAGCAGTTACTGATTGACTTTGACATAATGATTTAACAAAAATAATCACGATTTTGTACTAGGCGCAACACTTACTTAACTTGACAATTTACCGCGAGGTGGCTACGATAAGCGCAATAAACTTCCACGTAGGAATTTGATCAAGACCAGCTGTTTTGCTAAAAGAAGAAGTTGCTTTATCACGCAGACTGTTTTACCGACCGTTATCTTTAAATCAAATCGCGACACAAATCCATCATATGTATCATATATTATTATAATGTCCTTCCTTAGATAATACTATCTTTATGTTAAGTTTCAAGCTAATAATTTGTTCGCATTTGCAAGTAGTGAAGTCTTGAAACTTTTTGGGCCAAAAGATTAAGCTTTGTGAAGTAACTGCTTAAAAACGTGCAAATGTATTATTGCATTAAAACTTGTACAAAGATAGAAAGAGATGTTATTACAAGGAACAGCATGAACACTTAATTGTTTGGGTAAAAATTTGAAGAAATTTTTCAACATTAATTTTTTATCAGATAGGTTAGAATTTAGAGCGGGAAACTTGCATTAGACAGAAAATTAAGAACTTTAGAATATAAAATTTGCCTATCGCCAATGGATCCGTTAACTTTCCTTTTGAAATTATTGCAATTCGAATAAACTAATAGATAATAATATAGCTTTATTTATTTTCTTACTTATATCAATGTATTTTTCAAAAATTAAAAATAGGCGTACATATATTGAAAATATATTCACTTTAGTAATATTTTTAGATTTAATCTCAAATAATTATTATTTAGGAAAACTTAAAAAATATATTAAAAGAAATGAAAAATAAAAAAATGTGGATTTTAAATGATTAAATTTATTTGAAATCATATAAAACATTATTATGCTGTAATATTATTACAATAACTTTAATACACTATTAATTAATTTAACATAAAATATGTATGTCGCTATCTTAAATTACTACGGGAAGTAATGAAAGACAAACACTACACGTTACATCTGGTTTTTATTTTATCATTATCATTATAGTTATACAGCCTGTATGTTTGTGTATTATCATGATGATAACATCGTTGAAAACATCTTCAAGGAGCTGAAGGAATTGAAATTTTTTTTTTCGTTAATATTTAGATAAAAATTACTAAGCCATTAATTAAGAAAGTACAACTATTTTGAATTTACAACTAGTAATTAATTTAAAAAGTAATCTTAGACTATAATTCGTAGGTAGAAAATTACTATACAGGTATAATTTATTGGTACGTATACTTACTAACAAATAGATAAAAACAGAATTCAAATTGAGATTAAAAAATATGTTACAAGGAGTCAGCTCTTTTTAAACTTTGGCATTTTGTATTGCAGTAAAGAAATACTTCATTTTGCCTGCATTATTTCTCGTACCATCGATAAGTAATCAATCCTGATATAAATTAGGAGTATTATAATAATAAAGCTATCGATTTATTGATAGTCGCCTAGTCACCCTGAATTACATATCCATCCATTCGTGCTGCTAATGATCATGAATTGAAAGAATATTTTTATTTTAAAGAATATATGCGTTTCCAGTTCTACGCATACACGCCTGTATGTATGTATTACATCACGTTACATTAACTTCCCCACGTACAGAAGTGTTATTTATTATCGCGATAATAAGGAAAGGCATGAGTATACTCGAGTAGCTACAATGCTCTTTGTCAAATTCAATACCACAGTTTAACTAGTACGGCGCTTACGTGATACAATCAATGTTCGGTAGTTACTCGCATTATTGTACATTTGTTCCTTTGAATATATATATTTATATATATATATATAAGTATATATATATTTTACGTATCGAACATCGCTCGCTGGGTTTTCCAGATAAAACAGTCAGTAAAAACTTGAACTTGGACTCAAGAACTAAACATTATTTTTTTTTCTTGTGCATTCGCTAATCAGATCCAATCTAATAGAATACACATGAATTAATAGCAGACTTTTTTAACGATATTAGCATATTAGTACCTTACACTTATACTGCGGTTTCTATAAACCTTTCCCTGTATACCAGCAATAGCTTACCGTTAAAAACAATTTCTTTTCCAAAACAATCTTAAAAATTCACACATTCGCACTGGCACTAAAGGAACATCGAACATGTCTCTATCATAAAAATTTTCAGCAATGATACGACTCGAAAATTAGAGAAAATTTTTCAGTATCTTTTGTTTCGTTCAAGCACGCGCGCTAAAAAATAAATTACATTCATTTTGCGAATTCCTTTGGGCTAAGGACTACAATAAACGTTTCTTCGATGCTTGCTTTTTTGCTTTTCTCATCATTTTTTTCAGCATGCAGCCACGCTTCTTTTATTTCTTGCTTTATGACTAGAAACATTGTTTCATGGGTCATTTGGTAAAAAAATAATGTAAGAAGAAAAAATATCTTTAGAAAAGTAAAGTTCAGAGTCGTTGTTGATCATCCCCGCGATTTGTAACGGTCGCGACTACGAACACAACGACTCTGAAAGATTTTCTTCTCTGAATACATTTAACGGTAGACTTGTAGTATTGGGCGGAGTGATTGGTCAACGGGATGTTACGTCTCTACTGTTAATTCTAACACATATAGTACATGTGTCGTTTGGGAAATACGGATAAATACTGCCAAATTCCATAGACGTGCAATATGAAAGATATATTTTTGTAGAAGCACTTAATTCGCTTGCTCCGCGCTCTGAGCTTGCTTTTCTATCTTCCTCGCTAACTCCGGACTCATGTGGGGATGTGGATAGGGCAGAACTGGTTTCCGCAGAATCGTGGGCTTCACTTTGACTTGCGGTTTGAACGACGAGACCTGCTGGCTACCGCCAGTCAGGTGCATATCTGCAAATTTGGCGGCGATCTTGGGAGTTGATCTAGCCGGAATCGGTGATCGCAAAGGCAGCGAGTCTGAAATTTGATTCGAGCTGGCCGATCGGACGATCTCGCTGGCTTCGTTCTCAGCTTCGGATTCTGCTTCTCCGGGCTTGACTTTTCCATTGTCCACACTGGTCTTGGTATTTTTCTTTAATGTGCACTGATTTTGCTTAGCAAAACGTTCGGCCGCTGTACTCATATCCGGAGACTCGGGACCTGTGATCGCCAGAGTGCCGTCGCCTCTGGGTGGTTGGCCGGGACTCTCCTCGTCAGAACTACTGAGGCTACTCGTCGAGGCCGATTTCTTCCCAGAATCCTGAGCAGACAATGGCAAATCCATGACGAGGTCGGGTGTCTGTTTCTGACGCATCTCTCGAATTTCCTGAGAGGTACGGAACAACTTTGACGTTGGCGTGATCGGCGGGTTAAGATGTGTCTGCGAAGTGGCTCTTCTCTGCCACAGTTCCCTATTAGCCGAAAATGTTGTGTGTTCCTGGGACTCCTCGCTTGTACTCGATGAGTTGTTCGAGCTGGACTGAATATTCCCCGTTCCAGGCTCTCCGACACTCTGTGACTTCCAATGCTGTTTCCGGGATGCACCACGCTTCGTCTCGCTTTCGGCAGTGGATAAGATCTTCTCCGTATCTTCGTTCGCATCCTCGTTCTCTTGTAAAGTCTGAGTTTTCGAAGAAGATGCCTCCGCTGTACTCTTCGAGGTGCCTTCGCCTGCAGTGATACTGTCTTCCGAGGCGGTCTGCGGTCGCTGTTGTTCAGCTGCCTTTTCTGGACTGGAAGCCCTAGACGCCTTGCTTGTCGTCGTTACATCCTAGGGAAAAAAGGTTAACTTACAGAACTGTTGATGAAGCGGAAAGTGATTAGCTTCGGGGATACCATGATTTTGATTATACATCCAAGTTATTTTTAAAAAAATAATGGATTTATTAAATGATATTGCTCTCCGTATGTCAATAATACTTTAACGTTTGGATATAATTAGAGCCTTGTATATACAGATGTATATGATTCATGACTGAGATGTCGGCGTTAATCAAAAGGAAAAGAAAAAAAAGATAATCTCAAAATAAAGGAGACTGTTAGAGCGTAAATTTAGTAATCATGCAAGAGTCAGATGAGTGTCATGCAAAATCGACCAGCGCAATGCAATAAAAATGGATAAAAAACTGCTCGTAAAACTGAGGCAATAAAACAACAGCAAATAACGATCACACAAATGGTTACCAATTTTTGTCTAATACCTACTATGGAGTGTGCGTTGCAGAGTTTGCCAACCCTGGCAGAAAAGAACTTTTGAAGTGAACTTGAACATGAACTTTTAACAGTATTTTTTTAACGAACTTTTCTCAGAGAAATAGAGTATTTTATCCAATTTTGGTCTTTGGGAATGCAAACGTTTTCTCGCCAGGGAAGGTCGATGGAGTTAGTTTTGTTTTAGCAAAATGGTTGGAGGGGCAAGGCTTTTCTTTACTCACCTAAGCCCAATGAGAGTCCGTTGCTTAAGTAGCTCCGAGAATCGACATTCCCTTCGGTATCGTCTATGGATTGACATTGTTCTACAGGATTCTAGGATTCACAAACCAACTGAACTGTCAAATTGACATTCCTTAAACGAAATCAAACAAACACAAAAGAAAAAACGAAAAACCACACAACACTGGACAAATAATGTAATTGAACAGTTTTTTAGTCCGCCAAACAATGCTGCAGCAGATTATCTACATACACAAGACTTTTTATTTTTGTATTTTTGTCTTCTGTTAGATAGTGCTGACTAAACGTATATCTGGAAACACAGCAACCAACCCAAACAAATTAACACTGACAAATTTAGAGGATAGAGTGGAAACACAAGTGGAGGCACGCAGGACAAGGCGTCACAAGACACAGATATAAATAGGCTCATGCAGCATAGAAACTCTGTATATATTTATATTTTATTTACATTACTTTTGTACAAATCATTTCTGACTATTCTGCTTGCAATTGAAATATAACTTTCTTTTAATCTAATCTTCATTTCTTTTTTAAACTACGCTTTCTCGTTCGCAAAAGTTTTTCGATAACTTTTGCTCAAAGATTTGTATATATATCGACATAGGGAGATAAATTCCTTTAACAATAATCCGCGGCATAATTAGGTATACTTTTAAACTCAGTCTTTCAAGTGAAATAAACGATTATGAACACGAGATTCGCAACAAGATGATATTTAATTCTTTGTACCAAAAATAAATATGTATTTGTCTCTAATTTTTTCATACTCAGATGTAATTTAGCTCGTTTAGGTACGGTCCCAATAATAAAACGAAGCTGTGCGTAGCAGTGCAGGTGCGTATTTGGCAGGAGAATAGATTTGTGAGTCGAAACTACAAAATTGCATTCCAGTAATTAATTGCTTTGACACACTCATTGTAAAAATTGAAAAAAACAAGAAAAAAAATAGCAAAACAGCCATGCACCTGTATATCTATTTCGAGAAACTGCTATATAAAAAACGCTTATCGGTAACGAAAAGCGAAACGTATTATGGAAGTATAATGATATAAAGATCGTTTTAAACGGTTGTTTCCAATACCTCACGGCTTATGATGGGTTGTGAAGATGACGAAACGCAGGGAACATTCGATACAACTGATGGTATGATTGAACTGGCACTCGAACTGTCAGACTGCATCATATTTGCAGTCATTGCCGCTTCACACGCAACGACAGCTGGCCAAATATTTGCGTTATTGCTTGGTCCCATCAAGGGCGAATTGTTACTCGATAAGACGCTATCTGCTGAACTGGATGCTCGTCTTCGCATTGACTCTTCGCTTGATGACGATTTTAAATCTTTATCTCGCTCTTCATCTCTATAAAATTATCAATCAAATATATCAATAATTTAAATCCATATGCTTTCATTTTTTATTTATTGTACACTCACTTTATCTTGAGCATGATGTATTTATCTGGAATAAGACCTTCTCTACCTGCCAACGCTCCTCTCCACCAGTCATTGCTTACTTGCGTATACAGAGTTAATGTGTCGCCCTTCTTGAAACTAAGCTCTCTTTCAGAACGTGCGTTGAAATCAAACTGAGCAGTAGCCTCTAAATTTTCTGATTCTGAAAAGTGAAATTTGACATAAATCTGTGAAATAATACTTGACAAACATTATTTATATTGTAAAAATTTACCATCTTCCGAAGGATACACTTCTGAATCCATGTCTTCTTGCACTTGATCAGTCGGTGAATCTCCGACATCCCTGTATTGCAATTCATAATAAATAAATTGTGTTTTTCTAATAATAAGTAGTTTAAAAAAGCAACTTACACATCGTCTGGTTCTCGGCTAATGTACTTTTCATATTGGATACCTCCAATATCGTCAGGAAAGATTTCTTCGCATAAAGTTATAATGTTTTTAATTAATTCGTTAACTTGGTTCTGATACTGAACTTGGTCTTTATCTTCGGGTACGGGAACTAACGTTGGTCCAAAACAAATAGCTAAATTATATGGGTCCATCATATTTTCGTCAGAAAATTCAGAAAGACTATAATAAAAGAAAAAAAAATCATTAATATCCTACAAAATACATATTAGGGAATTTAGAATAATATAAAAGTATAATTACTGATTGAGAAAAGCGAAGAGGTAACGCATGACTATCACTACCGGCCTTGGAAGACTGGAAATAACTTGCTTCATCCTTGTGACGAATTCCTGTTTGGAGTCCAACTGTGCCAACTCCATGAGCTGCTCAAAGTAGATGATTGGGAAAAGGGGTTCCCTCAGTTCTCTTAGATACAGCTTCAAAACGCCTGCTACACTGTTTATGTCGGAAGCGTCGGTAACGTCGGCTAAAGGATCTTCGCCACGTTCGAACCACTCTCTGAAGTTATTTATTTCAACCTGTGAGCCAGACACCCTGAATATTCCCTGGTGATGCAAGCCATACAGATTTATGACCCTTATGCAGCTCTTCATGATGAGAGGAATCTCTAGATTCGTGCTTTCTAAGTATTCCTCCAAAGAGCCACCGAATAACTTGGGCTGTCCGTTCATCTGCAGGCGGCCTATTCGTTTCCTGCGAGCCTGTTTCTGTTTTGTTGCTGTGATTGACGGATTAGGACTAGAGTTAGAGCCCACTAGTAAGCTTTGACGAATGTATTCCTGTTTCGCATCTAATCTCGCTATCCGAGACGTTCCCAGAAGGTATTCTCTAAATTTCTATAAAAAGAAAAAAACGTAATGTAAAAAGCAAGTATTGACTATTTTATTTTATGCTTTTTTTGATTAAACAACACAAAAACAAATAAAATTTACTAATTAACATATCTACAAATCTATTACAAGATTTAAAGAGAATCAATATAATTATCTTTTATCAAGAAATGTTAACCAGAATAAACATTTTCCAAAGAGCTTTTTTTTATCTAATCTAACAGTCATAAACAGAAGAATATCAGGTTACTCACCGTGAGGTAGAATTCTTCTGTTTCTTGTCTATCGGCTCTCAGTTTAATCTGCACAGTTTCGGGGGGCTTTGACGTAGGCACCGCGTTTTCGCCAAAATACCTTGAACAGTCGTAATCCTTGGCTGTGAGCATTTCGAGTAAGCTAGCCTCGGCAGTCTCAAGAGTTTTCCACACCTCCTCAGATTCGGTCCTCAAAGAAGTGACCCTTTGTTGCAATTGCTGGAGCCTCTGCTCCATTTCTGTGTGTAGCACCTTTTGTAGTTCTGGTTCCGGAGCCTATAAAGCAGCAATTATCTCGTTATTTCTAAAGTTTCATCTACTCTATTGTCTTTAGTTCCGATAAGAACACTTACGTCGTCTCCCCTTTGACCTTGAAATTCGAATTTCTTCGGGATCATGAACGCTGCGTGATGTGACTCGAGGAATCTTTGCTTATCAGCCCTTGAGTCTAAAGCACCAATGCAGGCAGCTAATTGCTCGGCTCCGGTCTGGAGCGAGCGCTGCCTTCCCTCTTCCGCGCTGCAGTGCATCAGCAAGGCTCGAGCGATGCAATTATGGAAGCCAAAATCCATACACTGTTCAAACAAATTGACGATTAAACCTTACCGTTATAAACTCTTCAATCACTTAGCATAAACTAATTAAAATTGAACGAATAAAAAGATTTTTTTAGATAAGTATTTTAATAAGTTGTAGTAAGACAATATTTTCATAATTTTCTTGAATATCAAAAATTTGTAGATTTTGGACTTGAATTTACTACATGTACTTTTAAAATTTTATTTTCAATTTTAAGAAACGAGTGTTAAATTTGCATTTATAATGCATCATTGAATATGCAGGATTTCAGTATACGAGTAAATTTATCTAATCCAGTTAGATAAATTGAGTCATTTCCTACATATTTTTTCAGACATCATTATTATAAAGAAGACCACTTTTTCACATTAGCAACAAATATTATAAACACTACAAAATATCTCTATTGCTGAGATTAAATACTCATTTAAAAAAAGGGAAAACTAGAAAGAAAAATAACAAGAGTATTTTCGATTTGTAGACTTACGTCAATGAGATCGGACAGGTCGTCGACAAAGTATTTATGTATCGTAGTGTTGGAAGCCTCCAGGCAGAGGATGTATTCGTTCCTGGCCTTGAGCGCCTTCAGCTTCGCCTCGGTGTATTTGCTCTTCCTCTGTGTAAAAAAAAAGTCAGAAAGAGAGAATCAGTACAGGGGTGCGAGAAAAAGGCGTCGATAGTTTCCTCTCTCTTTCTTTTCTCTCTCTCTCTCTCTCTCTCTCTCTCTCTCTCTCTCCGTGTGTTAAAGGGCGGGCATCGAGGCGTTAAACGGATTAATCGAGTGTGTCTTTATATTCATTATATTGGCGTGCAGAGGATTTACGGCCCTAACAAAGTTCGCACTCGCCTATAAAGGCGCTTTTTTTAGAGCTCCTCGGCCGCCGTTAATAACCGTGACATTTGCACAAGGATGCGAGAGGATTTTTATGGATTTTCTCATTAGCAGAGGCGGGGCTGAAACGTGAAACGCGAGAGCAGCCGAGAGAGAGAGACAGATATTCCAGCGAAAGAGACGAAATTAGAAAGTCGGATGAAAAGGGGCCGCGCGAGACTCGAGTAGGAGAAAGGGCTAAAGAGAACAAAGCGGGCGAAGGCAATCGCGCAAGTACGATAATATTTCAAAAGTACCAACGTTTTCACCTCGTTTATCAGTATCAGCAAGCGCCCGTTTTTCGTCTTGAGAAAACACGAGCTCGGAGGCTTTAGAAAAACACGGAGCCGCGTCGTCGTCGGAGAGACCAGATGGCCCGGCTTTTTCCCTGCTCTCTCATTGTACCGCACGCGAGTCTCGTTGCCCGGGCTATAAATACGAAGGTGCATGGGAAAAAATTTCGGAAGATTTCACGAGACTCGAGGAGCTCTTTCTGTAGGTTTGAGAAAAACTTTAAATTGGATTGATTTACTGCAGCACGTTGGATTTAATTTAATTTCGAGCGAAGCTTGATATTGTTACAGCTACGTGTGGGAAGTGCGCGCTTCCGAGATTGGCAGTATTATAGTGTTAATAGATTTCGAAACGTTGAATTCTATCGATGAATAGGAGCTGCGTCGCACTTTAACTGGATTAGTATAGCGCTACTTGAATTACGTTTGTAAATAAACTGTGAGTCCACTGATTTTATTTTAAAAGCTTGTTAATTCAACGTCATTCAAGAATAATATTAGACCGTAGCGCTATTGAAAGTCCATTTCCGCAATATAAAATCTTCGTTTTCGTTTAAGATTGAAAACGCACTGAAAGAAACAATTTTTTTGAGCCAATCTCATTTGATATTGTTCTTGTCCTGCATATCTTTAAAGGTCAACACGTTTATCGTGATATCTATACATGTAGCTTTAGCACATTAAAAATACTCTGATCTGTGATAAAATTTATGTTTTAGATTTAGAAGAAACAGGCTTGCATTTCAGAAGATAATTAATCACTAATACACTAATACACTAAAGTTGCTTTCAAAAACTCGTCCAACGTTGACGCCAAAGATCGGTCTGCCTCTCACCTTGTTCACCTCCTTCTCGATGAGCTTGTACTTCTTGCTGCGCGCGAGCTTCTCGGGCGGGGCGTTGGCCACCTCGAGTTTGGTGCGCTGCTGCTCGGCCACCCTGAGCTTCGTCTCAGCCTGCCGCGACTCGGCCTGATAAGCCTGGTACGTCTTCATCGTCGTGTGAAGCTCGTGCAGCACCCGCAGGATCTCCTCGTGCGTCTCGTAGCCGATCTCGCGGCACTGCGAACGAAGCGTTGAATGGTGGGTGAAGTAAATTTTTTTTCTTATTTAGAGAATTGAAGTTCGACTCGTTTCGTGAACGAAATGATTCTAAATTAAATCAAAAGGTAAATATCCATTATCTCTGTCAGTGTAGAGCAATAAGAAAAGAAACATTTGCAAAATGATATGGAATGTTTTAGTGCATTACAAAGCTTTCAGCTTAATCGTATGTCATAAACAAAAGGAAGTAAACCGTGAGGAATTCCATTATATCTCCCATAGATTGTTTGTAGTCGTAAACCATCCGCTCTAATAATTTCGCAACAATTGCATTACATCATCGAATGTAATAAAATTGTTTGCTTATTTCACTTCTGCACGTACGAAGTATAATCAATTTATGAGTTGATTCTAAAATTTTGGCACATCCAAATAACCAGCCGGAAGACTAAATTTATTTCTCTTTCTTACATCAATTTAATAATCGCGAAAAGCGATTTTCTCAGAAACACTTTCAAGTTCAAACCCGATAGAGATATTTTCCGTTATTAAAACAAACTCAACAACGAGACTTATTTTAAGATTCGATATCACCTTTTTTTCTCTTTCTTACAGTCAAATCCACATTTTCAAACAAGTCGAAGCTAAATACGTCCCTCAAAAATGTCCACTTAATGAGTCCTAATCGCAAAACGACAACCATATAAAATGTACTCACGCGCCTATAAATGCGCTGTACGTCCTCCACGACTTGATTGAGTCGGCCGACGAGATGCGTGCTGTAGACTTCGGAAAGGGCAGCGTGATCCCGGCTGAGCGATTTCGTCTCGTTGACGAGCTGCTGCCAGCAGGCGTACGATGAGAACATCGGCCACTGCTCGCGCCTGCAAATTCAAAAACGATTAAGGCTCGTCGATGTATAAAGCCGACAAAATATATAAGACTTTTATCGATCGCTAACCGGATTCATTGGCGCCGAGTGCGCTCGACAGGCGGATCTCGAACGTTAATCAATTTAGAATGGAAATTTGCAGTAAAATCGTCGACTATAATGCTCCGTCATTGGCTACGAGCTGATTGAACTTTAAATAGCTATTTTCTGCTGGAATGGATATCGAGGCAAAACTGTTTTCCATGTTAATCAAGTGCGTTTATTTAATTTTGTATACTTTGGTATAATTTTGAATAATGAGGCTTACACTGCCGCTGCTTATGCAAACTAAATACTCTTTAAAGCTGCAGTATATACCAGGAGAGATTTCTCGAGTTTTTAATTTAAAATTCAAAATTTATTATGCAAAAGTGAAGTGCATTATCCGCGAACGAGCAAAAGCGCCCGTTAATCCCAATCTAAAAATCGGCATCCCCGACGTTCGAGGCAAGCAAAGCTTCCATAGCTCGTCTCTCTCTCCCGACGCGCGCCGAACCCTCCTCGATAAGTATTCCTGGCGGCAGGTCGCGATATCCTGCCAATTAAAAACAAGCATAGAAAAAAGAGGGACTCACTTCTGCTTCTGCTCCTTGTGCCTCATCTGTATGCTCTTGGCCATCTTGTCGAGGGACTTGCTGTAGTCGAGCTCGAGCTCGGCCCGTCGCCTGAAGAAGTCCTGGAGCTCGGCGACGAGCGCGACCTGCGCCTCCACGCGGACGTCGAGGCATCTCAGCTGCTCGTTCAACTGCAACCGAATGTCTGGAAAGGAGAAGAAGAGAGCCGGACGTTTAGCTGCTGTGTGTGAGTGCGCAGTCAACGACCACGTAGAGCGGATAATGATCGCTTCGGCGAGGCATTAACAATCGCTCTCGCAGGGACGGGACCTCGTTGCATAACAATTATTTTCAACGCCCGGCGCGTATTTATACGTGCGCACGGGGAGTGCGCGCGTCGGCCGCGCGACGATGTTATATCGACCTCCGAGGAGAATGCGCTGGCCGTTTATTTCGGATTAAAGTTCGCTTTGGAATCGCCTCTGCGCTTCCGCTCGAGAGAATTGCGAGGAAATTGCGTAATTTTATCTTTGCGCAAAAATAATTCCACTTGTGTGTTTGAAATAACAGACGGGGGGTTTGAAGTGTAATATTTTTGAAATTGAATAATAACAGCGCGTGGAAATGTCGCCCGAGTCTTTGCGGCTAATTTAGAGATCGGAAACGTCAACTCTCGCTTTTGTTTTATTAAGGCGTTTATTTTACTCGTCCAATAAGAGCTAATTCGTATCGTATTGCAGAAAATTAAACCGCCTCTTTTCGGCTTCTTCGATAATTTTCTCTGAATTTTTTAAAAGCCATTCTCATCAAACCTGCCAAGCTACTCGAAACTCCCCGCTAATTCACTGTCGCCCTCGCAGACGAAAAACGACGTACACGAATTTCCGATTTCGCGCTCGTCACGTATACGTATAAAGTCATATCTAAAGTGGGCGCATCAACCCTCCACCCCCATTGACAAGCCCCTCGAGAGCGGCAGCCCGTACAAAAATGAACCTGTCGCCCGAAAAAAATCCATCCCTCTCGCTAAAAAATGCAGCAGCAGCAGCGGCGGCAGAAAAAATAACGACGCTCTCTTTGAAAAGGACCTCCGAGGGGCATACTTTCGCCCTCGTTTATTTTCGGCCCGGCCGCGACAATGAAGCCGGAGAATAATAAAGGCCGCCTACTACTCCGGAATGACGCGCTTCTCTCTCTCTCTCTCTCTCTGTCTCTTTAACGGCTGCTTTCCTCCGTGCGTGCGGAATTTCCGATGTGCTCTCTCCGCGAAGTTTATTAATTGGCCGCTGCGTGTCGCTCGCTCGTTTCGCAAATGAGCCATCTAAACAATTACCGCGGAGGCAACTACTTTGTGCGTCTCCCGGTCGTAAATTCGCTTTACGGGACGCTCGGGGCCCGGCGGCGCTGCTTCTATTATTGCACTTTACTCTATCGTAAATTCTGTTTTTAATATTAATTTTGCGCGGAATGTGGCGTTCGCGCGCTTTACGCCCGGTGTAAACAAGGATTTTTCCTCGGTCTTAAAGTTAAATCAGCACCGAAACGGTTAAAGTAAATTCATCGGGTTCTCGCTCGCATTAAAATATGCTAAAACGCTCCTCCCCAATGTATTTACGACGGTCGTTGCTTCAGCAAACGAGAAATACGTTCGCCGCTGATTTTAGTCGGTTTATTGTGAAAAATTTAAAACTGCACCCGAGGGAATTTCACTTTCGAGCCGCACGAAATTTATCCGTCTAATTTCACGAGGCGCGAACAATATCGTATCTCCGTTAACAATGCTGCGAAAATAAAATGTGTATATAATCAATTACGAAGTATAAAAGCGACTGTTTACATTGGAGCGCCTTTTGCACTCTTAGCCGCCGCGCGTAAATAAGAAACTCTTTGAATTTCCCGATTCCATTAAGCACAAGTAAACGGCGCCTTGGACAACCTCCAAAACTAAATTTACAGTATGCAAATATCCTCTCTCTCTCTCTTGAGAGCGGCCACGTGTCCGTCTCTCTCTATGCCCTAAGCATTTGTTTATTACCCCATCCTAATAATAAGCGCCGCGGCGCAGCATCAGCCTCTAAAAAGCGCGAATCGCAGATCGAATTTGGACAAATCGCCGCGGGCGAACTTGGCGTGCATCGTATCCCCGACGGGGGAAAGGGGGAAGGGGCTAAAAATAGGATAAGTTGTAGAGCGCGCTGCAGCCTCCTTGACTATCGACCGGCGCAATCTCGCCGCCGCAGCCGCCTCCTCTCTCATTATACACGCGAGCGCGCGCAAGTGCAAAAGTCAACGAGTCGATTGACCAAATGACTCCTCTCTTTCTCTCTCTCTCTCGGCAGCAGCTGCGGCCTGCTTTCTGGGTCAGCTTTGTTGCGAGCGATGATAGCTGCTGCTGCTGCTGCTGCGCCTTCGCAAAAATTGAGAGAGAGGAGCTGATGGCTTCTCGCGAGAGCGTCGCGCGGGGCGTCGCGCGCGTTCCAAGTGTCGCGCCCGCCGAGAAGCCTTATCGCGCGGAGAGGCCCCGGGAAACGCGCCGCCGTTAATTACATGAATTATTCATCCGAGCGAAATTGCGTTATGAAGGAGAGTTATAGCGACGAGGCACCACCGAGTCGTGGGATTTTTTCCTCGAGCTTTTGTGCGTGCAAACGCACACACAGACACGTGGTGCAGTATACAGGAGCCGAACTTTTTATCGAGAGCTTCTTACTTCGCGCTGTGGAAAAACAGAGAAGGAGCTGAATAGCCCCCGTTCTTCGAATCTGGCCTAAATCTGCCCGTCGAGTGTGTCGGGGGAGCTTGGAGTGCCGGGAGAACACTGGCTTCTTGTGCGGGAAGGCGAAGGAGGAGGAGCGCGGCCATCAGTCAGCGGGATCGGCAAAAAAGAAAAACCCGATACACGAGCCGACGAGTAGGGCCCTTAGCTAACTGCTCCGCGTCCCGCACGCCGCAACACGTTTCGCCCACATGTATATACTTCCGACGCCGCGCGATCGTTCTCTCTATCTCTCGCGACGAGCTGCTTTCGCGCCCCGTAATCGGGAGTGGAGTTTCAAGCCAAATATTGGCTTTTCGCTCTTTGTTTACGGAAGCTCCTTCCTCAAAAATGAGAGAGAAACTGTTGAGTCTACGGATGTATGTCGGTTTAATGAGTCCTTTGCTCGAAAATATAAAAGTACCCAGAAAATTGAATGATTTATTGTTCTGTTTTACGTAACGATCTTATCGTCCCGCTACTGTTGAACGATCGATAGCAGCGTAATCAGCACCGTAACCGTAATGAATAAAGTACACAAGATTAAATTACGCGATTGATCGACGAGCATTCCACCGACAGACATAAAACCTCGGTACCTCAAATCCCTAAACTCCCCCCCGCTCGCTCCCTCCACAAGTGTTCGCGCCTAGTATTGCTTACAAGCGCGAGCCGAAATTCGAATAAGCCCTAATCCGCAATCAATAAACCACGGCGCGACTTTATATACCCGGCGGTGGGGGGCGGTGATTTTTGCCCCGGCGGAGGGCGCGAGTGCGTGTACGCGCTTATACGCGAGGAGATGGAGAGAGAGAGCTGCATTATCGATTTTCCCGGCGGGGCCCACCAAGTGATTCACTCCCCCGCGCGAGGAGCTTATAAGAATGGCCGATCTCGAACGTCGCCGGCGGAGCTTCGATTCCGAGGATTCGTTGACCTCTCTCGAGGCGACGCTTTTCGCTGATGTGAAGTGGGGGGTAGATCGACGGGGGAGATTGGGAACGGGGGAGGTGGTTGAGGACTGCGCGAAGATGAGCTCTAATTATGATTATGATAGCGCGGAGTGGCGGAGGGAGTTCGATGATCTCTTTTGATCGATTTTCAAAGTAGAGCTTTCGGATAATAATGAAGGTGAAGAGGCTAATTGTAGTCGGCGAATTGCTATTCTTTGATTAACACGTTTTGATTAACTAAAAATTATATCGCAGTTGTTGCTAATAAAGGTAAAACTTGCCTATAAAAAAGTTGAGCAAAAGTGTATTTTAAAATGTACATAAGAAAAAGGATAAAATCATTTTGGTAGGGTTGATTTTCCTGAATTATGCATGCTCCGGGTACTTTATAATTTAATTACGATGGTATGCACATTTTTTAGCACTCGTTCTCACGATGCAGTTTATTTGAAATAAACAAGCGGAGCGATTTACATTGCTAATGTAAACGCGTGTATATTTTTTTAATATGTAAATAAACGGCCTTTGCGCGAATCTTTTGAAAATGATAATTTAGTGGAAGATGAAAAAAAAAGTTGCAACGCAACTGGCGATCGTTCGTTAATTCGCGTAATGGTGGAGTTTGTCGTTTATACGAATTCTTGCGACCGCAAATTAGTAATTATTCATAAAATGCCAGTGATCATTTCAGCATCTTTTCGCGTAATTGCACGATAAATTAAAAGGCCACTCCAATAAAAATACTAATTACAGCGCCTTTTACGATAAAGCCCGAGATGTTTCGTACAAAACGTCTTTTTAATACTTTCCAATAAACATTCGTTTTGCGCCGAGCGATACGTTTCCCGCGTTAATTGCACTATTCCACATCGATTTGCTAATTACCGCTTATAGTCGCTCAAGTGCCGCTCGTTATCTGATAATGTCTGGAATAATTCAGATAAAGCAGTGCAAGATTTCACTCCGGATTGCGTTCTGCAGAAAGTCAAAAAATTTTTAATTCAAGCGAAAAATAATATATATTTCAATCGATTCGTATTTTAATCACTTTCTAATGCAACATTCGTTGCCTACGAATAAACATTAATCGTAAAGTATTTCGAGCTAGATTTTACTGAGATTATCATTAGTGTAAATAAACTATATTCTTTATGTTACTTCTATCGCTTCTTGTACCAAATAACGTTTCTCTTTCCATCATGAATTTTTTCTCTCTTTCTAAAAAAAAACAAACTATTAAATCCACTCCGCAAACCCGCCTCTCGGAGAAAGCAACATTATTAAAGTCAACAGAGCCGCTTGTTTCCTAGGTGCGCGCGACGCGACACGTCCATTAAACTAATAAAACCGTTAACGCCAGCCGGCTCTAATCCAGTGCACATGCATCAGCGGCGGCAGTAGAGAATTTCCTCGCAGCTCAGCGAAAAAATCGAGCTCGAGATTGAGAAACCGCCGACGAAGCCCCGCGCACAAAGTTAGTCATCGCGGCAGGCGGCGGCACCCCCCTCGTCAGCTGGCCGGAGAGAGAGAGAGAGGTCGATGGCGCGCGATGCAGCCCGTGGCGTATATACGAAAAACATGACGTATTGGCTCCGGCCACGCACGGCCTGCCTGACCCTCTCTCCGCGCGAGGCAATATTTCGCCGGGGGTAATTAAAAATAATCGATCGGAAGCCATCCTTTGCAACGGGGGGAGAAATTGAGATCTTTGCGGTCGCCATGGGTTTTAGCGGGAATATTGTGGTTGGCTTTGCAGGGATCACGTTTTTCATATATGGGTGTACTTTCGGCAGGAATTTGTACTAGACACGTGTACGAAGATTATTATTCCTGGGATATTTGCACCGTGCGGTAAAATGGTCAAATAAACTTTTATCGGAGGACAAATTTAGTAATTGCGGCGGTTTTGAATAAATGCCCCCGGCGTACTAAAAATTATCTCGCAAGTTTCGCGCGTAATAAGACTTTAAGCGCTTGGAAAAGCGGTCGAAAATTAAGCGGAAAATCAAGCGCTTTCCAAGCAAGTTCGCCGATAAACTCTCGAGACGCTTTCAGCGCGAACTTTCCCACCAGCGACGCGTCGTCGTCCCCTCTCCCCTTGGTTTCCGTTTAAAAACTCATCAAGATACCGCGGCCGTAATTACTTCCCCAGCTGTATTTACGACGGCGGCTCGGGAGAAAGCAAACATCGATTTTCCCGAAGGCGATAAAGGGCCCTCGCCCCCCCCGAAAAATCTTCGCCTCCGCGGCGACATGAAAGTGCCCCGTTTTCCCCGATCGAGGAAGAAGCCTCTCAAGGGCCTCTCTCTCTCTTTCTCTCTCCTCCACCCCCGCCAGAAGGACAGAAATACGCGCGCGCGGTGCGCAGCTGCAACCTCCCGAAATAAATGCGCCGGCGGACCGGTTTTTTTCCTGCCTTTTATTTCCAGGAAACGCGAGCGATTGCCAGCGAGCTTCTCTTTTGGCAGAGGCTCTTTCAATCGGCCGTGATTGCAAGTTGGAATTACATCAAGACGCCGACCGGCGGAATTGACGCCGGGTTAAGTCGAGTTATCGTCCATTTTTTTTTGTTTTTTTATTTTTTCAATGAAACCATGTGTCTCACTTAGCGGGGAGCCTCGATGTATCGATTGCGAGCGCTATTTTTGCGGGTGAATCAGAGTCTTTTTACCATAATAAAAATAACTCGGCAGAGAGGAGTTTCACGATTTGGATTTTAATAATAAGCTCGGGCTTTTATGCGGGCGGCGTTTTGCATTTGTAAACCGGGAAAATGTATAAGTTGACGCGCGCGAATTTAAGCGCCGAATCCGAGAAAAATTAAGAGAAAGTATTGGAAATCTTAATATATGCTGCATTGTAAAAAGTTGAGCGCTCTCTAAAACTTTCTACAATTTCTTTCGGAAAAAAGCTTCGTATGAATAAGTTTCAGCAATAACACTAAGCGTTAAAGTCTTCCCTCGAATCCAAAACACTCTCGTAATACATACCGCGAGACCATTTTTCATTTCCGACGCGCAGAAAAAGCCCTCATTTACTCGGAAGCGAAGCTTTCAAATTTTACAACACCCGGGAGAAATTAACGTCTAAAAAATTTCGCATTTCGAAGCATCGACACGCGATTCGAGGCAAACCGTACAGCCACAATTCAAGAGCAGCCAATTCATCTGGCTTCCTTTTCTGCAAATTAAGCCCCCTGTGCATTGCGACGAGATGTCTCGTTTATACTGTAGCTATAAAGTGCGGAGGAGGGTTAATATTTGAAATTCGCAATATTCATAAAAGTTGCACCAGACCAGCCAATCCCGAGCAGCGACCTAACCAGGAACGACACGTATTTCTGGCTAAAAACTAGACCAGCTCCTGCCAGACGTCGACTTACCAGCGACGTTTCACAAGAGCGAGCTTCCAATTTGCCCGCGCACACCGACCGCAGATCGTATCGCGCTTTTTAACTCTCCGTTCCCTATACCTCGAGTGCAAAGCGAGTTTTAGCCTCCAGGCGGTCGCTCAAAGGCCCGTAAATTTTTAAAATAAAAAAAAAAAAGAAGAGGGAAGCCTCGAGGAAGGAGAGTCGGTCGCGCGTAATGACCCGAATCGATAATGCAGACTTTCCGCGGGCGGGCTCGAAAATAATGGCCCGGGCCGAAAATAAACCGTTTCACGTGCGTCGCCGACTGTCCACGTGATCCTCCGTGTGTAAGCGGCGGCGGCGGCGGCGGCGGCGGCGGCCCGCCGAATATTAACGGCTACTGGCTTACGTTCGCGCCAAAATTGGTGGAATGCCACGTACACCTTTCTTCCTGTCTCTGTCGAGAGAGAGAGAGAAAGAGAGCGCGATTTTTCGCCGAGGAAAACAGCTCGCAGCCAGTTCCTGCATTATTCATAGGCCCGCGGCGCGTTTTCTTTCGGGGGGGCCGCCGGCGGCTCGTGGCGATTCTCGATTCGCGAGGTCTTTGTTCCGCCCGGTCGTGAGAGATCGCCGCGGTCGAATTCGAGATTGATGCCTCTTTCGCCGAAAGGTCATTCTTAACAATGAGCCGCGTATATGAATGCGTTAACGAATAGACGGTGTTTTGCGCGTAAAACCGCTTCATTTCGAATACGTCCCATTGTTGCGGAGTGTTGTCCTTCGGAAATAAAGCAGCCAGCGATCGTCGATACGACGGCGAGAAATATTTTCGGGCGTCGAAAAGGAGAGAGCCCCGCGCGCACGTACATCGGGTATGTGTATTTACTCGTCGCGGGCAGTGATTGTAGTCGGGGGGCTTCAAAATTTTCGAGCGCGCGACACAATTGTTTGACAACAGCTATCAGCCACCGCTCGGCGTGTGTTTACATTAGCGGAGCCTGACTAATTGAATGCACGCAGGCAGGCCACCTCTCTTTTTATCGCTCGGCTTCTCTTACCTTTCGTCCAAGATTCCCACTCCTGATGCCTGTGGGGAATCTTGAACATCTTCCTCTCGGCCTTCGGGCACTGATACACACGCGCACACGCGCACGCACGACGGACAATCTAGAAACCGAAGCACATAATCGCCTGTCTGCTGTCCCCGCGGAAGCTTCGCTCGTAAATATAGTCTCGGCGCGCGTTTAAGCTCTCGGGCCGTCTAGCGACAAACGACTAGTACAATTTGATTGCCGCGCGAGTTAAGCGTCGTCGGGCTTGGCAAGTTGGCGCGACGAGCGAGAGAGAGAGAGAGAGAGAACCTCCGTATCCTACCGCGAATACCGTCCGACTACTTACTGCTGTTTTCGCTGCCGCCGCCGCCGTCGTTGCCGCTGCCGTCGAGATAAAGTTCTACACACTCCGTGCGTATGTACGTATGTCGCGTGTTGTTCTCTTGCGCTTGTATGCACGAGAGTTTTATTTTCTTGAGCGGCGCGGCGTCAATGAAAGCGGCGACGTACAGCGAGAGCCGCCGCGGTTTTTTTTTTTATTCGCCTATTTTCTTTACGTGCAGTTTGCCAGCGTTGTTTTTTTAACCGTCGTTCTATTTTTTTTTTATTTTTTTTTTTTATTTTTCTCGGCTCTTTTATGAAGGAGATGGGAATATACAGGGGGTTGGCAGATGACGTCTTGCTATTATTTAGATGATTATAGGATTAAAGAGTATTTCTTGGGTTGAAAATAGAAAATAGACAAGTTTTTTTAAAACGGCCCGTCGAGAGGGAATAAAACTAGTTTTATGCTGTTTCGTAGTAACACGACTGCTATTATTAAGTGCGGTTCGGACAGATAATTAGTCTAGTAGAGCACGGTTTAACTTTCGTAGTTTAGACACTGCGTATTTTGATTATAATCGCACAAAACTTAGAATTTTACCACTAATTTACAAGTCAATAATGAGACTATCGACGATTATTTTACAACCTATTTTATCTTTAAAAATTGTTATCTCCACAACGACACGTGTCAACGCGAAAATAAGTGCATCGAGGCGGTTTGCAAAAATTCGCGATAAAAATTTAAAAAAAAAAAAAAAAAAAAATTTCGCAACCTTCCTTTATTTTCATCCCGTCTCTTGTGCCTCTCGACTTTGTTTCCGCGGAGCCTTTTGGCAATCGGACCCCAGAGTTTAAAGCGCCAGCTAAAAAAGGGAGAAATTTCGCTCGAGCGCGGAGCATTAGCAGCGGCAACGACTCTCGGCAACAACGGCGGCGGCGGCGAGGCAAAGTGGCCCGTTTTTCCAGCGGCGCGCGGTTCGGAAAAATCGGCCGATAGTTTCGTAAGCGCTCGAGTGCGGAAACATTTTATTGCACCTGCGGCGGCGGCGGCCGCCGATTCGAGAAGAAAGACCTCTAATACTCCCTCGGCTCTCTCGGCGCTTAGAGCCCGAAAGAGAAAGGCGCGGAAAAAAGACGCGCCGAATCGATGCGGAGCCGGGCCGGTGAAGGGATATATATGTATATATATATATGTATAAGCGGAGAGCCGCTTAGCGATAATGGAGATATATACGCGAGAGCGGGATTATTAACTGCGAGAGAGAGAGAGAGAGAGAGAGAGATACAGTTACGATTTCTCTGCAGTTGTAGAGCGAGCGATTTGCATCGCGGCTGAAAGATGAGGCGAACGCGGCCGAGTTGCAAAACGACGTCTTTATGCCTCGTCCGCCTCGCGCATTCAATCTAATCGAGGCGCGCGGCTCGCCGCAAACGTTTGATAGACGCTCGCTAATTCGACGCTTCAAGAGCAATCGAAAACTCGCACCTGAACGTATATATATCCCGGCGCGGGGAAACGGAAGAAAAAAAAAACAGCAGCAGCAGCGGCGCACGGCGACGCGACCCGACAGAGACTGACGGCCGCTGGAAAGGACGACGGCGACGAGCTAAATTAACCGCAATTACGCTCTCGAGCCCACACGTACTTAGTCTGCTGTACAGGCGGGGGAGGGCAGAGAGCCGCATCCTCTCGGTCAATTACGTCGGTTAAAAAAAAATACCGGAGGACCTCGGATTTCGCGGCCGGCTTGGATTTCGAGTGTCGCCTGACGGAACGATACGACTCGGATGATTATTCTGATGGTAGTTTTAGTTTTGAGGAGGCTCCGCGAGCTGTTAACAAGGGAGAGTCGGTTTATCCGCCATATGCGGCTGGAGTTTATTCCGGACGAAAGCGGTGAATATATATATATAAGTCTGGCCGGGGAAAAGCGCCGGGAGATCATCGAAAATGTCCTTTCACTCGACGGTCAAACGAGTTTAGGCAACTTTCAAATTTTATAATAATCCACGAAATGAAATTTTCTAGGCCGGAGTCCGAGGCGCTTTATTTTAGATCGGCGAATTATATCCAGTTCTATAAACGTCCCATTATTGGCCAATAAAAAGTAATTTAGCCGATTATACTAGGAATCGGTATAAACTCTACTTAAAAGTAATGCATCGACATCGTAAAACAGTCTTGATAATTTCAGTCTTTTTAAAATCCACGAGAAACTAACATACACACCCGAACGAGTTATCCCCAGATACAATTATCAACCATACCTCAGGCGCAATCCGTTCCCATCAGCCTACATTTCCATGCAAATGCGCGTCGATAAATCCTCAACGCGCATAAATCCGAGGAGTCGCGCTTGACAATAATTACCCGGCGGACAAGCATCTGCAACCGTCGGAGTATCGTTTCGCGAGAAACGTGTATTAAAAAAGGAAGCGGACGCGCGCGCAGGAAGCTCCTCGCGTTACCCGCGCAGTTTTCACAAAGCAGGAAGGCAGCAACGAGCCGCGATGAATAAAATAACCTTACACCCCGCGTGCAAATGGAACGAAGCTCTCTCGCACACGTGGCCGCACCGTCCCCGCGAGAAAGCGAGAGAGAGAAAAAAAAAGGAGTGAGGCCAGCGAATTGATATGCCGCGGGGCAGCAGCGGCGGCGGCGGCCGACTTCCTTCCTGCCCCGCTGCTGCTGGAAATGCAGCCCGGCGCGCGCTTCATTAACTCCTTTGGAAAGTGTGAGTGGATCGTTATCGGGGCCATTACTCCTCTCTCCGCTCGGACTCGCGGGAGGGCTCGAAAAACGACCGGACGGCCCGGCCAGTAAATGGCATATTAACCGTTTTAATCCGGTTACGCGGATCGGCGTTATATGTATACGGGGAGGGGAACGCGATCGCGCCCGAGAGAGGCGGGAGGCGCTCACGCGCTTTTGTTCGATGGAGGTCGATTCGAATTCACTCTCCGCCAGCGGAGGCTTAAAGCTCGATCTCGGAGCCGCGGGGATTCGACGTTTGCAGCGGTGTAAATGGATTTCGCGCTGCTGACCATTCGGTTTTCGAGGTTGGGGGTATAGGCCTTAATTGTTCGAGCCGAAAGAAGCTGTTTAACCGGCGCGATTTCGCACTCTAAAAGTCTCGAATAACGTCCGATTCGGTTTTTAATTGAAGGAAAACAAAACAAAATATGTTAATCTCCGCCTAAAAAGGGCGAAGCCAGATAAAGGCAATGTGATTGCTTATTGGATAAGTTCTTTAAAAAGTAAACGAAAATTATTATTTTATTATAAAACGGTCCCAACTTCAAAATTTTCATTGCACGTATAATATGGAAAATAAAAGGCAATTTATAATGTACGATCGACCGCGAATATTAAAATACAGAACACGCGAAGCGCGCCCAAATATATTGGAAATAATAATTAAAAACCTTTTCAACGTAATTACTACCGCTTAATATCTAATCTTTTACACTTTTTAGTTACATAGGCGCAGAGAATCCAATATATTTTCCCGGCGACTCTGTAATAAATTAATCGTCGTTTCAAATCCGTACTTATATAACTCGTATATCTCTCCCAGCAAGAGAAAGAGAGAATAAAAAGCCGTCCCATAATTAATGCGTCTTAGGCAACAGCGGCGGCAGCAGCGCGAGAGACTTCCGCCAGCTTATCGGCCTCTGTTTTCGAGCGCGCAGCTTCTTCTTCCACGTTTCCCAAGAGCGGATCGGCGGGGCGCGTTATCTCCGCTCGCTGTCGGAAAAAGGGTCGCTTCGCTTTGAAGGCTCGGTGTGATTTATTCGGCCAGAGCAATAAACTAAACGAGAGAGAGAGAGAGAGAGAGAGAACCTCGGGGCGAAAAAGCGGAAGTCTCTATCACCGAGCTTGGCTCGGTGCGCGCGATTGGCTAATTCCCGCGATTGGTTAAGAGGGCAAGTGCGTTATACGGTGTCGGTGTGTGTACACACCAGAGGCTCCGTGTTTGCCCTTAGGCTTCTCTCCCTTCGAAAAAAACGGAGAAGACACTTAACCACGTCCGCGTCTCTCTCTCCCTCCCTCTCCGCGGAGAGCGCCTTTCGAGTGCTTCAATCTATTAAAATTTACGACAATAGAATTCTCCCGCTCATTGTCCTGGCTCGCGCGCGCGAACGATATTTTCTCTCGCCCGTCCCATTGTTGCGCGTCGCGGCGCGCCGTTCTTTTAATATAGAACGAAACTGTAAAATCGATTCAGCCGCGTATGCGACGTGGTATTTTCACACAATCGAACGCCCGAGAGAGACTGGCGATCATCGCGCGCGTCGTTAATTTTCTTTTGTCGACCGGCTTCAACAAAGAAAAGCGCGCGCTTTTCCGTATTAAAGGCGCGAATGCGCGCGGATTAGTTTTGTATGCGGGTCTATTTTAAGGGTTTCTAATTGACGCTGCGTCTTGCCGTTCTGACGCGCGTCGAAACTTTTTATTGTGTGGCCGATGTATCGATATTCCGATGCAGTGACGCTCGTCGTCCGTCCTTTTAGAGCTCTCGCGGTCGTTTCTACAAGTCGAGAAGGTGGTGGTGGAATAATTTATAACGGTTTTTGTATGCACGTATCTGGTGAATTGTAAAAGGACGAACCAGTGACCATTAATTCAAATGTCTCTTCTCCCCCTCCGATTCATCATTTGAATATCAATAACGAATCTCTTTCTGACGATTAATGATTCCCGTTCGTAGAAGTACCAGATCTTTACGATAAACTGTACCTTATTTTAATTTTTATCGTAAGATATTATAATATCCCGTCATATTTCCTTGCTGGAAAACAAACGGTTGTCCAAACAAAAATACACTACCTAAATAAAATTTGAAGATAAAAAAGCTGGTCCGACGAGATTGCAATTAAATTGAATACGAAACTTCCGTTATCGTCATTCCTGCGTTCCAATTAAATTTGTAGAAACGATGCACGCTTCTAAATGTTTGTTGGAATAGTTGCAGCGGCACTTAACCGTTTAACTCCACTCACACACGAAGAGCGCGAAACAAAGCTTGTTTCCAAAGCGCGCTTATTAACTCCAGGAATCAAAAAGCTTTGTAATCATCAAAAGAATGTTTCAATTATTTACAAGAAAATCGAATTACCCCGCGTAAACGTTTCAGCCGCGGAACGACAAAAGCCTCCTCGCTGAATCAGCCGGCCGCGGCGCCTGAATCACACACACCTCGCGCCCAATTTAGGCAAAACGAGGGAAAAACCTGCCTCTCTGACCATTAGAAAAAGAGCGCCGCCGAGAAGAGGCGCGAAATTCGCTCGGCGCGATTCTTTGTGCCTGGAATTTCACTCGGGGGCAAAACGCCGCTGCCGAGTAGCAGAGCAGAGAGAGAGGAGGAGGTGGAGGGAGCCGCTCGTGTTTATGTAGAGGCTGCGACTCGAAAGAGAGAGAGAAGCAGGTGGCGCGCACGGAAACATATACACACGCACCGAGCAACACCGGCGGGGGGAGGGGAAAGAAAGGTCGGCTCTCTTTTCGCATGCTGAGGTAACATTTATCGAGTTTCAGGTTAACGCCGCGCCGCGATAAAAACGCGCTGACCTTACATATATACGTTCGGGAGGGCCGATTTATGGGGGCACTTTTTTATCTAATGAAGACGAGGAGTTCTTATGCAAATTGGGAGAGCCACGAGTCGAGGACTATTTCGCGGGCGATGGTGACTGATTTTGGGGGATAAGGGGATTGTTTATGTTCGCTAGCTGGTCGCAGGGAGGTTTTAGTAATTTTGAGAACGTTTTTGATATACGCTTTAAAAAAATCCCGGAGTCGTGTTTTTTATATCCCGTCCAAGTAATTTAAAGAGCTGTCAGTCCGTTATCGTACTTAAAAATACGACATTGTACAATTAAATATAACGACCCGAGCAATTAGTTAAACTAGGCAATTAAAAAACCTGCGAACCCTGAATTTTTCTAAAAAAACGAGCTTCCATTAAAACGTTGACAAAATCCCTCTTCAAACCTCCCTGGGACCTCGATTCCGCCCTAAAATCCCGCAGATCCTCCCGCCGAGCGCCGCTCGTCGGCAAACAGAGCGCTAAAATATTTGCCCTCCGCCTCGCGCGCGCCAGGCCAATTAAAAGGAAACGCAAACAAAATATCCAGTGGAGCGGAGCCCGAGAGCTCGGCTGCAGTCTCGATCTCGACGGCGGTTAACGGAACATCTCCGCGGCGTCTCGGCGACCCGCTCCTCCGAGATACGCGCGTCGAACGGTGTGTCTAAGGAGCGCAGACGCGCCGTCGTCGCTGCTTCTCCGTGGGAGAAGAAAAAAAAAGAAGAGGAGAGCTGCTGCGATGTGCAGCCGCGAATTCAATTAGCCGCCGCCGCGCAATTATCCCGCGTCCTCCGGGCGCAATTAAACGTTTCGCCTACGCCCCGGAGCTTAGGACGAGAGCTTCGCGAATAACGGAGGAAAACAAGAAGGGAGAAAGAGAGAGAGAGAACCGGTCGAGAAGAGCGAAGACGCGGGGGGGGGACACAAAGGAGCAGCCAGCCTACCTGGGAAGACGTCCTTGGTCTCGGCGCTGGCCGGGTGGATCCAGCCGTTGCGCTGCTGGATGATGCACTGGAACATGGCGGATATCGGGGCAGCAGCGGCTACACAGACTCCGAGGACTCTCGGGGCTTATCGCCGGCCATAGCTCGCGCGAGGCACTACATCCCGATGCAGGGGGGCAATGGCGGATACCATCTGTATATATATGTATATATCTGCGTGCACGGCAGCCTCTATCCGGCCGCGAATCGAAAGGCTCGCGCGCGCGCTGCTCCGGCCCGACTGAGCCTGGAAGAGAGAGAGAGGAGGGTGGCTGGGATCGAACTGGACGGTCGCCAGGCAACCGGATTTTCCGTCTCTCCCTCCCCTCCTATATCTCTCTCGTATCTCGGCGGCGGCGGCGGCGGCAGAGCGGCACCCTCCACCTACTGGTTTTCGGCAAAAGCGGCGCTAGACGTCTTTGCCGGCGCGAGCAGCGGGAAGCACTGAGAGAGAGAGAGAGAGCGCGCAGTATACGCACAGCCCGAGCGCACACGCCGAACGCACTGTAGCGAGAAAGCCGGCTGGGAGGGGGAGGGGGGGAGGGGAGAGACGTGTCCCGAGCGGGCTGCTCTACAGTCCCTGTTCCCTCTCCGCGGCCCGCGACGGCGGCGGCGGCGGCTCTCAGCTGTTCGTTCTTCCTTCGGCGCTGCAGGCGAGCCCTCTGACGAGCGCGTAGGCTGCAACCCTCGCCGTGGCCGTGACTCCGCGTTATCTGAAGGACGCACCTTCGATGATCGAGAGAGAGAGAGAGCTTGGCGGATTGGCTAGAGCGACAGTCTTTTTTTTCTTATTTTTCCGCGCGCGCAGTCATTAGCATCTTATTTTTGGACTTTACCTAGTTTATTATGCTTCTGGTTGACCTTCCGCTTCCTCCTAATAATAAATTTCAATCTTTTATCACCATTGTCGCCCACGCATCGGCCGGGCTTAAAAATAAGCGTTTCCAAGCACTTATTTTCGATCGCCCCTCGACTTTGTATACGCTCCCTGATCTGTATAGTCGTCTCTCGAAAACAGACGAAAGTTTTTTCACCAACAAATTCAATCCCTCCCGCGCCAACATTCGCCAGCTGGATTTCCGACGGTGAAAATCCCGATTTTCAGCTTTACGTAACTCCGGTAACGCGCTCTCGCCTTTGACGCGGCAACAAAAACATAACATACACACAGCCGCCGTCCAAGTGTCAGCGAGCAGAGCACACAATAATGCTCGTCCCCCCGTGAGAGTCGTCCCTCCTCTCCGCTCGGCGCCCGCCGCCGCTGCCGCTATTCCCGCGCGTGGCGAGGGATGCATGCACACACGTTTTTCGCGACGGCCCTTTGAAGGGCCAATTCTCCCGTGAAACGCGGGGGGGGAAGGGACGCGAACGCGCGTGCAGACCGGGTAACGAGGTCAAAAGGTGAACGGACAGCGCTCTGCGCGCGCGGTTGCCGATATCAGCTAATTAGCCGTGGCGAACGAGATACATACACACTGCCCCTCGGCGGCTCCCAGCCTTGGAGACCGGTTGGCTCTCTGTTGCATTCGGAAATTCACCGCGCGGAAAGTGCGCCTGGCGCACGCTGCTCTTGGGTGGAAATGATTTTTTTTTAATTGATGGGCCGAGCGAGTTAATGGTTCGCCTTTGGATTGCGTAAATTGGTCGATAATTGCGAGGTTCGGTTCTTGGAAGCTGTGATCTATGACGTTTGACTCGCGCGGCAGCGAGTCGAGGCTTCCACGCGGAGGAAATGTTTTAGAAAATAACTGCTGCGTATGTTTTTGTAATCGCGGACCGCCAGAACCGAGGAATTACCACACTTTGTGAGAAAATTTAATTTAGCAATTTTTCTCAAAATAGTTTTTCCGCGCGCAAAGGAACTATTTCAAGCTGTTCGGTTCGACAATTGTTCAAAAGAGACGGCAGGACAGCGTCAAAAATGCTTTTCACCCGAACACCCACTATTGTATCCACCGCATTTCAATTACCCCCGTCGACACTTTTTCAGGAAAGAAACGACCGTCGACTTATGCACCGAAACGTCCATCCCCAGAAATTCGCGCGATACGTGCCCGTCGCATCCTCCCTCGGCTTCCCGTGGCAGCGAGAATTCCATCGGCGTTGCGCTGCAGCTCCCTTTGTCCTGGCAGGAGAGAAAGACCCCGTGTGTCGTCGTCCGCTTTTCCGAGTTCCGCCCGGTGACGAATTTTCCGGGACGCTCGCCGCATAAATATTGCTTCTCTCTCTGTCCACGCGTTTATCTGATTCCTTTCTCTTTCTCTTTCTCTCCTGGCCCTCTTCTATCTTGGGCACATCGGAGAGCGGCTCTCTCCCCTCGGCGTCTTTTTGTGTTCTCGATTCACGCACGCCCACGACACG
The DNA here is from genome assembly GCA_900474335.1 of Ormyrus nitidulus. Classification (NCBI taxonomy): domain Eukaryota; kingdom Metazoa; phylum Arthropoda; class Insecta; order Hymenoptera; family Ormyridae; genus Ormyrus; species Ormyrus nitidulus. The sequence goes on from UCOL01000378.1 coordinate 53,994, forward strand.
GCGTATATAACGTGCGCGCGAGCGGAAGCGCCCCCCTTCTCTCTCTGATTCGGATTCTCTCGCGACGGCTTCTCCACCGAGGTAATTCGAAACCGGCGGCACCAAAGGGTCAGCCCGACTTTTGAACCGCAGACGCGAAAATGTGTTCTCCTTTTCTTTCGCGATCGGACAGGCGGGGCGGCGGCGGCGGGGACAATGCCCGGGGAACGGTGAAAAAAAATGTACGGGGCAAAAATGCGTTAGAGCGGAGGAGGCTTTGGAAAAATGTAACGCCCGCGCAAGATGTAATTTTCATTGAAATTAGCCAGGCTCGTATACGCGCGCGGGATAGCCTGCAATTTATCAACAATGCCCGCGGACGGGGGGAGAGAGAGAGAGAGAGAGAGAGAGAGAGAGGCTCAAGACACAAAGGTGCGTTTTCTTTTTGTTCGCCTCGGAGTCGCTCCTTTCTGTCGGGGTGCGATCGGATTTGCCGGCAGCTGCCGAGGCAAATTCGAAAAGGCGACTACTCCGATCGAATCTCTCTCCCTCTCTTTTTGCTCTCCGCTCTCTCTCTCTCTCGTTAGTCGCATTGAATTCTTCAAGTCGAGCATTAATAAAATGTGTATCCGCGCACTCCCTTCGCTCGCTCCCGCTTTTTCTTCGTCGTCGTCGTCGGGGCTCTCGAGTATCCCTTTACCGTCGCCGTAATTTATACGTTCGGTTTGTGGGGCGTAAAAAATGTCTCGCCGCTCCGTTGAGCCCAGGCGCTCCGCAGTTCGCTGTATTCCGACGGGCTCGAGTTTTGCGTTTGATTATGTAATAAAACGCGCCGGAATAAAACTGTTTTGCTAACGGGCGAGGGCGGAAAATGTTAATTCGCGGCAATTTACTTAACTACTGGATGTAGTTACAAAGATTTTGGGCAAACGAATGATTAAATTTACTGAAAATTCTTGGAAAATACTGTAATTTTGGTATATTGTTAAAAGTAGGTCTCGGATTGTCCAAAAATGTAGTCATTTTCGCTACAAAACGGAATGACTCTTTTTGGCTAGGACACAATGGAAAGAAAAGAAAGTAGAACTTTTTTCCTCTAATCTTTACTACTACTAAAAAAAAAAAGAACAATACCCCGGCATTAAAATTGGCCCTCGACTAATTCACCACGTTTCATTACCTAAAATAATTCCTTTTTCAGCTTCTAAAATATACCGAATCCCAACAACCTGCACCTATCAACCAATCCATCCCAAAAATTAGCTATACACATATAAACAAAGAAACGACAGCCGTTACAAAATCCGCGTCTAAGCACGCCGTCGTTCAATCACAATCGAATGACGTAGGTCTCATCGTCCGAGCGTATAAATACGCAGACGGGCCGCGGTGTTGCACAAGCTCGCGTTTTGCAACGGAAAAGCTCGGCGCGGCGCTCGCATTGACATCGGCGTCGTGAATGGCGGTATATATCGAGGCTCCTCGCGAGCTCCATTCTGCAGCAGCAGCAGCAGCAGCGGCGTCGCGTGGGATTGGCCTTGTGCTCCAATTCATTCATTAGCCGAGAGCGTGGAGCGCGCGCGCTTCTCCACTGAAAAGCCTTGACTCGGCCGGATTGCTGCCCCCCGCGCACCTCTCGATGTCAAGGATCCCACCCGCTCGATCGATTTATCCCCCGCGATCTCCGCTCCGCCGACTGACCTGCTTTCGTGGGATATGCTGCTGCGGCTGCAGCGGCGGGCTTCGATAACGGACATTTCGGGCTAAGGGGTCAAAGACCCGAGAGGTTTCTAGACTCGTTGTGGCTCGATCTGTTGGAGTGTCGTTCGTTGCGAGGGGTTTTCTTCGGGGGGGGATTAATTTTTGCCTGAAAGGAAAACGACTATTGTGTGGACAAGATGCAGCGGAGAGAAGAAAAGGGGGAACCTTCCGTTCTTCGGCTTTTGTGTCGACAACGAAGTTTGAAAGATCGTCGATCAAAGAGAGGCGAAGCTTTATTTAATTGTATAAACTTCAAACTCTGTTGTGAATTCGATCAACGTATATGTAGAAATTCTCGATTGCGTCATACAGTTATAGATGCGTTTATTTTTGTTGCAGAGTGTACATTCATTTTTTTTTTCGAATCTCAAGCCAATAAACTTTAAAAAAAAAAAATCGTGAGTGTCTTGTTTACACCGCAATGGTAAAACAAAACATATCATTTTTTCCTCGCGCTTTTCCTAAAAAGATAATTCAATCAAACTTTATCGGGTTGGTAATTGACGCAAAACCGTAACCGTGTCTCAGCACTTATTTAAAAGAATAACAAAGTTTACAAATTTACAAGCTCGTTCGACAAAACACAAACAGCAAGAAGGACGGCACTTGGCAAGAGCCGACCTCTTCGCCGAAGTATCCAAGAAATTGCGCGTAAAGTCTGCGCGCCGCCGTATACTCATTCCGCTTTGGATGCTGGACAAGAAAAAGAAAAAAAAACACATCGCCTCGCTTCTAGACCGAAATTGGCCTCTCTCTCTCTCCTCCAGGGAGATTTTCGCGGATCGATCGGTGCGCAGCGACTCTTTAATTAAGGCAATCTCCGCTCGTCGATCGATCGCCCATCAGCGTAATAAAGCGAAAGAGTTTCATTGTTATACGGCGCGGAGGTCTGACCCCCTCTGTGATAAAAACGGCGAACCTTCCGGTTCGGCGGGCCCAACCCTTGCTTGTTTACGCACACCTATACCGATGCCGGACGCTGATATATTGCACTGCTGAATCTTTCGACGCGACGCGAGAACGAAGGGCTGCTGCTGCTGGCCACTGCTGCCTATTTTCAGACGGCGGACTTAATGCGCTCGGCGATGCTTGGGGGCTTAACGAGATTATAAGGACTGAATGTGTTTAAAGGCTTTGCTTTGGGGGATCTTACATGATTTGTGGGGAATTGTCAATTTTTGCAGACGCTTAATGCGCGAGGTTTACGTTTTCGCATTAGAAAAATTGGGACGTTAAGTAGATAGAAAAGATTTCTTTTATTTTTCTGGTTAAGAGAATTTATTGTTTAAAATAATTAATTCTGATGGTAAAATATTATTTGTATAATGAGTAAGAAAGAATTTTTACACTAGTAATTAAACTTTTCAAAATGTTTAATCATAATAAAAGAGAAAACGACCATCGAGTGAATTCCAGTTTCATTTGCGCTGTAAAATTTACAGAATCGCCATTTTATTCTTCCACTGCAATTTAATGTCACGAAGATATTAAAGTATGTAAGTGCAATTTTCTCATACATAGGTAATGAGCCTACTTACGTTTTTCCATCCACACGCATCTGCGGACGCATTACTTGCATTGCGACAAGTACGAAACCGCTCAATTATCACATAAAAATTTTTCGTTATTCAATTTTTTCGCGAGTTAACAAAGCGGCTTATTTTCTAATTGTTTAATTTGGCGCTCGACGGCGACAGCCTCGTTTTTCTTTTGCTAAAAAACACAACGAAATGGAACATTAAAGCAGTAATGACAAGCAGGAATGCTATGTACTCCGTCACGCGATCGCGCGGCTGACTCAAGGAAATTGCCCCGCCAAGCGGTTTACTTACAAATCGCGCCGGGTGAAATCCTTTTCGCAGCTTTCCAGAAAGCCGCCGCAACAAGTATAAGCAAGATAACTAACTACATCGAAAAGTTCGCGCTCTCCCCCTCAAGGTTGCAGCCTCTCCGAACGCGGTTCTATTTTTAAGCCGGTCGGAACGGAAGTGTCTAACGTTCCTTTATTTTTCCAATCCGCGGCGGCGACGGCGACGGCGGCGGCGGCGGCTGTGCGAAAAGCCGTTATTAGCCTGATCTCAGCGGCGATTAAGCTGAAGTCACCGCTCGTGTTTACCCTTTTTCATCATCCCGAGGAGTGTCCTGCTTGCTCTTCTGCGAAGGGATAATCGGCGGCCTTCGCCATGGCTCCAAGATCACTTTGCCGGGGCTGAAATTAGCAGGCGTTTATTATTCCCCCCCGATCGCGGAGCATCGGGATATTGGCGCCGCCTACGTCACGCGGCGGCCGGTTTTCTTTGTTTATTCGCTCGGCTGCTTATATCTCTTATTATACATGCAGCGGCTGCGCCGTTCGGCCTTTCTTTTTCTCGATAACCGATAGGTAGATACGCGAGCGACAGTTTGAGAAAATCCGCGAGCGAAGGTCGGCGGCAGGCTCCTCTCACCTGCCGCGCGGAGGCTCCCTCCCTTTGTCTATCGTAAAATGTACTCTTACACGCGAGCGAGTTGGGTGAAAGTGAATTCGCGCTCGAATTCGAAAGCAGAGAAGGTAAGGGACTTACTGTTAAAGACTAGCAGCTTCCTCGTGGAGCCGAGCCGCTTGATCGGCGATTTGACGCCGTCGACTTCCTCCTCGTCCATGCTGTTGCAATTGGCCACAGTAGGGATATCAGCTTTTGTTCGCTCGTTCGTTTGTTTCAGTTGCTCTGCTTCGCGCGGATTAAAGAGACACCAGGCACTGATGGGAGCACACCGGTCCACGCATCGCCGATCGCTCGGCGCCTACTATCGGTCAAACCGGTTTCCGCCGAGAGAAAGAGAATTCCGTCCGTGTTATATATTGGATAGAGAAAAAATAACGGAAACGCTGCGCTGTGGCGCGATCGGCTTAACCTCGCGCGCCGGTCGCCGACGACTAAACTCAAACGTCTATCTGGCGCGGAGCTGCGCAGGCTTCTCTCTTTGGAGGATATTCTTGGCCGCCGCCTATATATAAGCACACGCGCGCGCGCAAGAGAGAGAGAGAGAGAGAAGAGAGAGTGGTAGACCGCTCGTATATTAATTCGACTTTGGGGAACGAGCGGCGCGTTGTTGCCTGGCAACATGCATGTGTGCACGGGGCTCTAAAGCGGAGAACTGCTGTTGTTACCGCTGTCGGATTGCAGGCGCCTCGAGTCAACGGCAGGATCAGGATTTCGGGTTCGAATGCGACGCTTCGAGCGCCCTCTATTTTGAAAGAACGACCCGACCTTGAACGTTTTTCAAGCGAAAAAATTCTTAGTACTTTGCTAAAACGGCAGAGGGAGACGGCGCTAAATGGCTGCGTGCGTGTGAATTTTGAAAGTTCAAGAGTGAAAAAAGGAAAACAAATCCAATTTGTGCAGTTGCACTGGACTAACTGTACTTGAGATTTGCAAGTAATCGGGACGCATTAGATACAGAGTTGTGTGGCACTAATGGTATTACAATATTTTATAGCGCAGAATACGAAAATTGGAAAATTGGACAAACTAGATTGTCATTGCCATGTCCATTTCTTCATTGATCTTCAACTGTAAGCTGTAAGATTCCAAAAATTAAAAACTTGGTATTATTTTCGAATTTAAAAGAAATTCTTGCATTATTCGTAGCATTTTCACATTTCGTAAAACTTATTACTATAAGTTAATAAGTTATTACCTGAAAAATTAAAAATAACTTATTTATAATTCTTTTTTTATTCAGTATGTAAACACTGTACTTTACCCCTTTTTCAAATTTTACACAACCCAATTCACGCCCACTAACTCAAAAAATACTTGTCTCTACGTAGGCATAATTTACGCGCACATCGCACGACGATCATGCGTGGGTGTAAAATTTTATTCCCCTGGTAAGAAAACTACTATTATAAGTACCATAAATGACTCGAGTGATTTTTGAGATTTTTCAGAATTAATAATTAATTTATTTATTATTAATTTAATTGAAACTACAGTTTTTATAGCTTACCGTAAGAGAGTTGGAATTAAAATAAAAGACATGTTAGTTTTCTATATTTTTAATAACAATGATGCTGCTTGTGTTGTGTATATTAAGGCATCATTAGGCATTAACCGATATTGTATTTAATCGTAATTTTCTAACGATAATCTAATATAAGCGCCAAAAGCATTCGTTGAAAAAATTTCTTTGATATACGATCTATATTATACACAATTATTCTGCACGTACTGGTAGCCGTAATGTCGTTGCCGAAATCTTTTTCCGGCTAGTTCACTGAAGACCGAAAGTATCAGCATTGTTAAATTAAATCGCAAATACTAGCTAAAAACCGGAGTACAGACCCTGCTACTTAGTAAGTACTTACCGTTGGTGTACACCAACGTTATATTGGTTTTGTTTAACAACTAATAAGTGATAAGTGGCGCCGCCACGTAAAAGTGCCCGAAGTTTTGTAACTGCCTCCTCCACCTCGTCACCTCGATCATTAATCACTAGATCACTACTTCCTCACACCGCATACATACATGAGTTATCCGTGTAGTCAAGACTCCGTCGGTCAAGTGAGTTACTGCTGAAATCGATGCTTTAGCGCGAAAACAAATTATTTGAATGGAGTTTCGAATTTTTTGGTGAAAATCATCGATCAATTGTAGTTTTTAACCCTCTGAGTTTAAACCGGTTTGGTTCAATTTTTGATATATATAATTTTTACAGCACTGTAGACAGAGATGCCACTGTAAGTGCAACCATGGAGACCAAAGACATCACAGATATTTCAAACCTATAACAAATCAGGTAATTTTATTAAATCACAGATTATCAATTTTAGTTTTTTTCTGAAAATTTGTATTTCTTTTTATTATCTAGCTATTGCTGGAAGAGTTGAAAAATGGATTCTGATCGACCAAGTGTAAGTAGGTCTGGAGAAAGACCAGTGACAAGGTGGAGAAGAGAACATGATAATAATGACAGATCACAAGATTTCTCAGAACCTCCTCCTACTCCTGCGTCAAGAACATACAGCAGAATGGAGAGACCAACTTCAAGAAGAGGCCTTAAAACTGATATCACAGAATATGGGATCTCAAGGCCTCCTACTAGTGGAAGGAATGTTTTGTCTCGTCCACCATCAGCTGGACTACCTAGCAGAGTACCCACAGCTGGTTCTAGAGTCAATACTATGAATTCTCCTAATTTAATACGCATGAATTCAGGTCTTTCTAGGAATTTTATCGATCGTCCAATTACTCAGCAAGGTTTAGCAGGTGTTCGATCAAGTTCCTCAAAGGGTAACAGATTAGCTAGGTAATTTTATAAGTTAAAGAATATCATGCTTTAAATATTTTAAAATTATATTATTAAATTTACTTATTTTTCCAGACAAATACAAGATAAAATTTATTATCAGCAGTTACTGCAAAAAAAAATTCAAGAACTGAATCAAGAAATTGAAACAATATCTCAAGAAGCTGAGAAGCAAAAGAATGATGATGATGTCAAAGAAGTTGATACTGAACTGTCAGATTTGCACAATCAATTAACTGACTATAATAATGTTTTAGATAAAATGATTCCAGGTGCTAACAAAAAAGAAATTGAACAAGAAATGAGAGATTTAAGAGAATTAAATGGTCGAGGAGGTAAAATAGAAAATGTTTCTCAAAGAAGGGAGCAAGCAGAGAGAAAATTAACTGAAGTAAATAAAGAGATTGAAGCTAAAAGAAGAATTCCTGGAAAAATGATGGAAAGTTTTGACTCAGAAGCTTACAGAGAAAAACTTGATCTACAAAAAGAAATTGATAGTTTGCGTTCAGAATATGAACAATTAAATGCTAAAAGAAATAGATTAGAAGAGAGGATTGCTCAATCACCAGTAAGCTTTTAATTTTGTTGCACATATTTTAATAAAGGTTTTTATTCTAATAAATTGTATATTTTCAGATTAAACAAGAGGCATTTAAATTATATTCCAAAATTTTTGAAGCTGAACAAAAAAGGGACAAGCTTTTAGGAATAGAAAAAGACAATTCATCTGATGCAGCCCAGAGACAAATCATAGAAATAGAAAGAAAAATTGCTGATGCAGAACAAGAATTAAAGCAGCTGGAAACCGACATAGATGAAGATCAGACAGAAAAACAAAATAAGCAAAATAATTCTGAAAAAAAAGACGATATTATGGAAAATTTCATTGCCACATTTGAAAAAAATAAAGCAAAAGAACTTGCAAAATTAAGTCGTTTAGAAGAGCAGATTGTAGTACGTTTGGAAAAAATTTCAAATAGTATTAATGAAAATGTAGATAGTAGCATATTAATGCCTGATGAAGTAGAAATGCTCCAAACGTTGATGGAGCAAAACTTTATCTCTAAAAACAATGGTGAAAAAAGTTTTGAAGAATTGAAGCAAGACAATATAAAACTTCGAGAAATTTCCAGTAAATTAGAAGTGCTTGAAGAAAAAATAATGAATAGTCAAGCAGACGTTTTAGACAATTCTGAAATTTATGACGATACTGATGAAGAAAAACAAAGAAATTTATATGGGCAGAAAGAATTTATTGAACATAATCAAAATATTGATGTAGAGCTAGAAATCACCAAAAAAGATTACACTAAATTAAAAGAACTAATAGAACAAAATGAAGTTTATCGTCCAATAAGCATCTTGGAGGATAAATTAGGAAAAACGGCGTTTGAAAATAATTTATTAATTGATGAACAGAACGAACAATTTGATAACACCTTATTAATGGAGAAACTATTTTCCTTAGTTTCAGAGTATAATACTTTTCTAATTAACGATTTAAAAAGGATGATTTACTAAATGATTTTGTTATTTTTTGCAAGGAATTTTATCACAACTGATATTTTCAAATGTCGACTTTTATCTTATTTGAATAATTGTACATAGTGGATATAAGCGTATTTGTTAATAAAATAAAAATTAATATTTGAAAGATAAAAAATGTTGTTTAATTAAATTTTTAATAAAATAAGGCTCAAGAGGCGGTAGAACCTTCTTAATGCGAGCATGCGGAACGTGTCGAAGATAGGGGAATTCAAAGAGGTAATTCGAGATATTATTTATGAGTTGTAAACTTGTAGTACTAATAGGCTTTCAATTCAACCGTGCAAGTTACCTTTTATTATATTTTGTTAAACCTTACAATTTTGCAGTGGTAAAGACGTGATGTTTCTTGTATAATATCGTATTTTGCGCAATTTTAATTTATATTAATACAACTGTATGTACATGCGTGCATATAATTATGTGCTGCGCCAGCACCACCTTTTTTTTAAATCTATTTGTAAGTGGACGTATTGTACGTAAATATGAATATGAATAAATATGAATAAAATAAATTTTGTAAGACAATACCGAGAAAATAGAGTTTTCTATTCAAAGCTTATATAATTTGTAATCAACAAAGATCTTGTATAAAAGTACGAAGTAAATCGTTACTTTTGAGGGTACAGTAACAATTTCTTTGAATTTCGCACAGTATCAAATAGAGATAATCGTTAGCGCGAGATAATGGCCGAGAGATAACTGAGGACGAATACAGTAGCTTAAATTAAAGGTAATTGCACCACATAACAGTATAGTTTTTAATAGTGACTTGCGCCACGATTCGAAAACTATAATATTAAATTGTGACTGTTATTAATACAGTTTTTTTACCCATTATTAGCCGATAGCCAAAAGCATATAATGTTTTAGATAAAATGATATAATAGCCCAGATGGTAATAAAAAAAAAATTAAAATATAAGAAATCATACGTTTAGTTTCTTGTTATTTAATTTTTTTTCTTACAACTTCATAAAATGAAATGCTAGCTATGATATATAAATGAAGGTTTTTATATAATTTTTAATTTATTTATAATATTAAGCCATCTGTTTAGAACGGGAAATTGAAGATAATTATATAGTCACCCCCTTCTACCGATGTGTTCACAAAATTAAACATTCGCTAATGAACGCAGTCAATATGACATTATTATGCATTAAGTAAACTTACGAAAACCAAAAACAGTTACTATTCTCTCGAAACTCATTAGGCTGCACGTCTATTTTTCGCATGAAAGCGATATCGTTTTATATCTTTCCAACTTCGTATTGTCATGTACTTGATAAAGTGTTTGCATTTCTTAAAGTTCATGGCGAAGTTTTACGCGGTTTGTCCTTTGAAAAAGGATACGAAGAGGATTTGGTCTTTAATCTACGATTTTCTGTGGTGGTTTTACTTTGTGAACTGTGTAATCGCGACATTTGTCGAAATTTTTACGTGTTACTATGCTGGTCAAGACTTTACGACAGCTAGTTTTGCTTTTATGGAATCGGTTTCCATTATAGAAGCCATTATTGTTTTGATAAATTATAAGCGCAACTACTTCGTTATGCAGGTTTGTATTTTTTCAGTGATTTCGAGTGCTTAATTTTGAAACAATTATTCTAAGGATAAATTAATTAAAAAATTACTTTTTATGTGAAAAAATAAATAATTTGAATATATAATAAAGAGAAAGGTATTTTGCTCTTGATGCTATATTGATTGAAATTCTTTTCGTAAGAAAATAAATTTAAATAAAATAATCATTGTAATTATTAAATTGTAACTCAATCGAAAGAATTCCGTTGGAGGCAAAATTAATTCTTTCTCTTATTATTAGCGTAATTCTATTTCTTAAAAGCAAGAAAATTGTACCGGAATAAAATGGTTTCAATTCTAAGAAATTATCTTTCCAACATAAAATAATTATAATTCTTATTGCAATTCATTAATACTCGTTAGAAAATTAAAAATTCATGAATTTACTAGTTTTATTTTTACATTTTAGTATTTGCTGACCAACACAGAAGAATATATAACCACTGATGACCTAAGAAAGCAATCGTTTTTAAACGAGAAAGCCGTTGTATTCGCTGTTATAATGTCTTGCATAACTATTTTGTACTTAATATTAGTGGTACTCTATTTTACTAACCCTGCAGTAACCGCCTGGGATAGTTTATTGACAACCGTGTACTATCCTCCTTCAATAAGATCACCTTATTTCGATATCGTCCTCTACTTTCACCAAATTGTCGTCATGATTTATACAAGCGTCATGGTCAACGTTGACGCCACTATTGTTTTGCTGATTTACGTGTCCGCCGTTCGATTCAAAGTTCTGGCTGCGGATTTTCAAGCTATCAAGCATCGGGAGGGTCTGAATAAGTGTATTCGGGAGCATCAATACCTTTTAAAGTAATTAAAGCTCTGCACTTGTTTATATGGCAACTTGTTGATTTGAAATTTTCCCGTAGGATCGGAGCTAAGACTAATGAAGCCTCGCGTATGGTGGTAGCAAAAACGGTGATTTGCTTCATTGGTTACACAGTCGGAGCGGGTTTACAAATCATTAATGTGTGTATACTTCTGCCGTTGAATTTCTGCGTTTTCCTTATTACCTGAATAATTGATCGTTTGCTTCAACAGCCAAATGCACCGCTGAGTACTCTGCAAAGATTCGGCGTCGTGGTCCTGTTAAACTACCTGAGGCTCATCATGTGTGCCATAAGCGCTGATTACTTGTCTTCTGTCGTGAGTTATTTATACACTATAAATTTGTGATTTTGGCTTTCTTCGAAAAAAATTGGATAGACTTCTGAGCTTTTTACGATTTTCGCCAAAAAAACAGTCCCTGAAAATATTTAAAGACTTATTAAAACTGGAAAAAAAATAATATATTTTTAGAGTAACGACTTGGCATTTTCTGTGTATTCTACAGACTGGTACAAAGAAGACAGAGGCACGAAGCTTACAAAAATTATAATAATGTTGCGGTGCGAAAAAGTGCTAAAAATTTATGTGACGGGAATTATGCCAGCGCTTAACTTACCATTCATAACAGGCGTATGATAAAAAATCCTTTAAAAATATATATTTACGTAATATTTATTAATATACATATATCGATAATTGTTTGTCTTGATTTCAGATTATATCTACCTCGATCTCTTACTTTACAACTCTTAGAGCTATTACAAATACTTAACATTTAGAGAATTTAAAACATTTGTTATATTTTTTGTCAAACAAAAATCAACAAATGTGGAAGTTTTCAGGTTTTCCAGCACAAGCAGATCAATTAGTGAATGCAATGCTTGAAAATATAAGAATATTCTTATTTTGTGATTTAAAGTTATCATATATAAGACTGTGAATCTAGTTATGATAAATTTTTTAAAATTATAAATGTATTTTTTACGTTTACGATCAATGTTGGTCTATACAATAATTTTTATTGTCTGGTGCTTACAAAGTAAGTCTAGCATTATAATATACGTACTATTGTTTACTATTTAAACTATGTAAAATTAACAAAAAATCAAATTTATAAATTTACTTTCGTAAATAATATTATATATTTCGTTGTTCCAAGTAATAGTTTTCATTTAAAAAATAAAACCCCTTGAAAACAGTTAAAAATATTGATTTTTAAACATAAGCAACTTAACCGTCGAACATCACCCTCAAAATCGAAAAGTACGAAAAGGACGCTTTCAGTGTATTCTTAAAGTTCTCGATGTTCATCGTATAAAAGTGACCAGCCGTCAGGTAGATCGGTTTCGTCGCTCTCATAGCCACAAAATACAACTCCTTGCGAAGCTTCGCGGGAAATTCGTACCAGCTGCTGTCGTAAAGCGCGTCCAGGATGGATTCGGCCTGCTGCGATAGCTGGTCGCTCGCGTAGCTGAAGAGAAACAGCTGAAGCATCAGAATGACGAAGGCAATCATCGGCCTGACTGCGTCAAATAGCTGACCGCTCTGCACAGCCATTATAACGCGAAGACCTGCAAATATATATTATTTTTTTGCACTTCAATCCGAAGCGATCGAAGTGCTTATTAGCTCGAAATGTTCGACTGACCGAGCATTAAATTCATCCCGGCGTTCATCGTCAGCTGCACGACCAGCATCCCCGAGACAGTTTGATTCATCAGCTTCGCCATTTCCAGCAGTCGACAATGCCTCGCGATGCACTTGTGAACGCGGATCCGCGACTCCGCGAAATCTTCTCGAACCGCGCCGAACTCCGAGATGTCCTTTTTCAACAGCTCGATCTGACCGCAGAGATGCATCGCCAGACTGAAGAGAACGAGGTCGCAGCCGACGTTGCTGTGCGCAGTCAGCTGAATTACGATCCCTTCGTAGACGTACAGGAAACCGTAAATCTCGTCTCGGTAGTGAGCGAATAAGCAGCCGGTTTTTAAAGGTAACTGCCTCGACGGTAATCCTAATGTCTCGTTCCTATAAACAAAACATTTTTAATTCTTCCCAGAAGGGGAAATTACTAATAAAAATTTACAACGATCACCGCGCATTTTCTGACCAGTAGGTTGAATTGTCCATCGGCGGCACGAGAAAGGGCAGAGCTCCGATAAAGATCAGCGTGTTCGACATGTAACCGGCGATCATCTGGAACAGGATGACCCTACGTCCCCTCCTGACGAAGGGCATCGCCGCGTCGCGAGCTTTGCCGTCCGGAACGAGCAGCCAGTCCTCGAGGGCCGAGGCGAAAATCGTCCGCAGCTTCGCCATGTGGACGCGGAAAGCGACGATCTTCGAGAGGGCCATGATTCCGCAGACGACCAGCATCACGAAGTCGACGATGTCGCTGGCATCGCCGCACTTCAGATAGGCTGCTTTCGCTTGGGTGTATATCAGCCATAGCTAAGTCGTTACAAAATGAATTCCGACGTTCTCAAGTTTTTAAAGTAAAGCACTTTTTTTTTATTTTTTCATTGCTTTTTTAGAAAATAATAATCTGTTCACTAAATTTTTTTACATTATTGGTATATGTGCAAATTTATTTTAACCCGTGTCGTTCTCAATTTTTCCTTTTTTCTCCAGTATGCTATATTATGAAGGAAAATCAACGAATAATTTTTTTGAATATTAATAGTTTCGAAACTATTTATTGATTTTCCTGAACACTAGTTTTAAAATCAATTAATAAACACCGTATATGTTATCTCATTGACTGTTCCTAATGACTTTGCCGCAGCTGCTCAATATTGAAAAAGGTTTACCCAGATGTCAGAAAATACAAAAGCAAACAGCCGCATAATTTAGGAATTATTTACGTACCAACGTATTTATTGGCATTGTAAGTTTCTTTATTTTCCTCTGTCGTACAGACTCGAACAATAAATTCTCAACGATTCGCGCGGACATAGAATTTGAGCGAAGAATCACCTGCGACATAAAAGCGAAAACGTTCCTCGAGTACGCGAACCATCCGTCGGGCTCCAAAGGCCACAGGCCCATCGGCCAAACGATGAACTTGTTCAACTTGAGGGCGAAGCTCGCCTCCTTGCTCCAAACGTACATCCCCGAGCCGTCCTCCTATTCGTTCTCACCCGGAAATGCGCATAATTCGCCCGGGCAAAAAACCACCGCCACCCCCCGAGCCGAAGACAAACAAAACGCAGCCGCGCGGGCCCCTAAAAGATTCATGGCCGATCGGCCTGCGCGCGTAACCGATACTTTTCTGCATCGGGGACGCGCGGGCGCATGTCTTATTCATCGTGTGTGCGCTTGCACCCTTTACTTTACTTCTATATACGCACCCCGCGTCGTTTAGAATGCGCATAAGGAAGGAGCCGCGCGAGGTGCGCTTTTAGCTCTCGTGCTTTTTTCGCTCCGTTCGGTGAAAATGTATTTTCGCGGCGTTTTTTGCGAGACCGCAAGAGTGGGAGGAGTTTCCGCGGGCTGCATTTAGAAAGGAGAGAAAAAAAAGGAACGGCTCGGGGCTGGGGGAAAGGGTTGATGACCATCGGGGCAGTCTAAGGATGGCAGTCCGAGAGGAATGCTGAAATAGTTCAGGCTTTGTTTATCTTAAGAATTTGTTGGTTGTACTTGTTGAAATTAGTAACTTTAATGAAATGAATGATGGGCCGAGTTTTAATAAAAATTTTATCGGCAATGTGCAAGTGGAATGGAATATATAATATTATGTAATTATTATTCATAAGGTATGTCTTTTCCGAAGCGAAATAAAAAATCTATTATATTATATCTTCCATACAAATGAGGTAAACGTTTTTTACATTAAGACTTTTGTTGTTATAAATAATTTTAATTATATAAAGCGAAATAAATAGTAATATTTTAAAAATTGATAATATAATCTTCAAGCATTTGATGGCAAAGTCACAAAGTAGAAACTGTACATTGTAGCAGATTGTTTAAACATTGCTCCTTTGTCTGTAAAAGGAAATTTTAGAGCATTAAAGACAATCACATTTCCAAGGAGAAAATTACATCGCACTTTTCATAAAACTTATTATCTAAGAAAAATCTAATAAAAAATAGTCTAATCCAATGCATATATTGGCCGTCCTCGCGCAATCCGCAAAAAATCTGAGACGGTTACAGCTGCGGAAGGTAGATTTTGAAAAATATCCGCGCGACGATACTTGCGAGGAGCCACTATTTCGTGAAGCGATGCGCGCAGCAAAAGATGCCTGGGAACCATTGTTTGACGAATTTGAGCGCGCGATCAGAAGTAATTCGACGAAGGCCTCTCCACATTTTAAAGCCTTATCTGCCGACGGTCTGATAGGAGTGTTATACTTGAACTAACGGACCGCAGGGTGGTGGTAAGTCAATTCTGAAATAAATTATAATTTGATTTATATTTATTTTACAGCTTTTCTAATCATGCGATACGTTTAAATGTTGTAGTATTATAGCAATTTTGAGTTAGTCAAAAACAAGTATAGATATCTGAAAATAACTTACAATTAGTTCTAATTTTCGGTTGGCCAGTACTTAGGGAGAAATTATTTTTATTTAAGTTATATGTATGTAAATTCAATCTAAAATGATTCTTGTTTACAGCTGCAAAATAGTAGTTAGCTACCTGCGGATTCCCAATAAAAATTATTGAAGAAATAAATCAACGCAAATATACACGGAGAAAAATTTTCTAGTAAAAATTACAATAGTACATTTTAATTTGATCACAGACTGTAAAAATCTTAAAAAATTACTGTGATCAAATTAAAATGTACTATTGTAATTTTTACTAGAAAATTTTTCTCCGTTTCCTGCATTTCTGTGCATTACATTCTTTATCCTTTAATTTTTAATCTTGTTTATTAATGCAAAGTCTGAATAAAATATTTTAACATTTATTATCTACACACACACACACATATATATATATATATATAT
>UCOL01000379.1:0-70520 GCA_900474335.1 Ormyrus nitidulus
GGGGGGGGGGGGGGGGGGGGGGGTGTGGAGGATACGACGAACGGCTCTTCATCTCCCCGAGCTCGTCGCGTAACTTGAAATTACTACTCATCGACCCGTCGACGCTCGCAATATCAATCGCCGCGGCGAGACGCGTCGAGGATGCGAGAGAGAACACGAGTGATGCGGCTGCTGCAGCGCGCGGCGGCAGTCCGTCGGTAGATTTTCACCTACGCCCCGGCTGACACCGAGCGCTCTCTCTCTCTCTCTCTCTCTCTCTCTCTCTGGTGTGGGTGGAACGGCTGGAATACCGCAGCCTGATGAGTTGCGGACGTTTGTCTTCGTTCCCCGGAAATTGACACAGGCGAAGTTTTTTTGTTCCCTGTTTGTTTTTTGTCCTTCGAGTGAACATTTTTTTTTAGCTGCTGACGGCCTTTAAGGGTGGGGTTTGGATTGCTTGTTTTTCATTAGGGCCGGAGTGCGGTCCTGATTGGTAATTGCTGCCGTTTAATTGCCTGCTTTTTAATGATTTTTGATGATTTAGAAGATGATTTTGATTCAGAAAATAAAGAAAAGATTGCTCCTTTAATTTAAACGTCTCTTCGGAAGCAAAAAAAAAAAAAAGTTTTCTGCAAAGTAAGGGGAAGAATACTGATTAGTAATCGCAAAAGATGCGATATCGATTAGCGCGGATCTCCCGCTCTTATATTTGCGCGCAAACAATGGAAATGCCCCAACTTAGGCAGGAGAGAGAGAGAGGGAGAGAGAGAAGCGAGCAAAGTGCTGCGTCCGCGCGAAAAAATATTCAGCGCCGCGCGCCGCCTCGCTCGCTGAAAACAGAAGTTTGTTTCAACCTGAATAAATATTCCTTTTTTGCGCGATGTTATTGGATCATACTATCGGTGCACTTTCCACAATTCGATGTTATTTCCCCGCGGAGTAAAAATCCCGGCGCGGGAAAATCTCTGTCTAGCCAGACCGCGGAAAGAGAGAGAGAGAGAGAGAGAGAGCGCAAACACTGGAAACGCGAAGGATACTTATCGGCGCAATTTAAATAAGCAAACGAATTCGCGAGAGCTTAGCTATCAAACGTGAAAGGGTTTAATCGAACGTATACGCAGGCCAGTCGGGAGAACAGCGCGAGGCAGTCGATAAAAAGCGCGCAGTTGCAGGGAGAGAGAGAGAGAGAGAAGCGCATTTTCCGGAAGAAGGAGAGGATAGAAAAATAGAGGACCGAGCGACAGGATGAAGCGGGAAAAAGGAGGAGCGCGCCTACATGGTTTTAAAATTGAGATTTTCGTGCTTGCATCATGCAGTCGGATTAAGTATTTTATTTCTATAAGCTATGAAAAAAACTGTCCTGATAAAATGTAATTCGTTTACTCGTTTGAATACCTCGTTTCTTGTACTGTAAATATACGATCACAAACCGTATATCAATGTTTTTTAATTTTCTTTTTTTTTTAATTATTAACAGTTTTTTGATTTCTTTTTAAACTTGCTTAGATTTTGACAAGTGCTTCCTCGTACAATAAACTATTTATTTACCAAGCAACAAATCATAATATTATCATAACATTTGCCAAACGTTGCCCGATAAATTATAGCTCAGTCAGCTCTGAAATTCTTATAAATCACAGATAATTATTGGCCTAAATCGCTAATAAAGCCCGAGCAAACAGCCGGGAAATATTAATCAGTATAATAACTAAAACAACATCGATGGCAAGCATCACCGGATACCGAACCTCTCGCTCTCCCCCCGCAATGCAGCGGATGCCGACACAGACGGATGCAGGTACAACGCTGCGGTATGGCAATCCGCGTATATATATATATATATGTATATATATATATACACCGGCATACTCGAGGCGCGGAAATTCGGGCCGCCCGGGGCGAAATTAAAAATCAATCCCGCTCTCGCCGCGCCTCCCTATAATGCGTCTGCGACGAGCTCTCTGGGATAAGGGAAATCCTCTTAGGAGGCTTTGCCGTCAATGGGTTATTGCGGCGGGGACTCGATATTTCGCAAATTTTCCAGCTCCCGGAGATCATTCCGGGAAATGAAGTGTTTCGGTAAGTGCGCGCGAAATCGGGGGAGAATTCGCCCGGGTGAGGGATCGCTGCCCTCCTCGAAGGTGGAATGCGGGAATTTAGTTTGGTTTCGGCGAGCTTTAAGGGGCGGATTCTGCTGCGTTGAAATGATGCATATAAAATGTGCATTTTAATTTATTACAACAAAGTTTGTAATGAATTCAGAAAAAAATATATCATTCGGAATTAATGACTAATAAAAGCATAAATTTCAGTATCATCGTACCCGAATTAAACTACCCTCGAAGCAATGAAATGCCAATTAAACAACTTAACGCGGCAGTTATTGGCAATGATTCCCGGCGAAACTGCCACGAAAAACTCAATTATGAAATCGTACTCCTGATCGTCCTTACAATAAACTTTCCTCGCAGCTCCTTCTCGCCCGTAAACCCGGCCTTACTCACTGCGCGTACAAGCTCTCCCTTTCCGTCTCGCGCGGCAGGCGGCGGGGCCTCCGTCTTTGCATGCCTCGGCCCTCCCTCATCCCCTTTTTTTTCTTTCATTACCCAACAAGCCCGACTAAAGCGCGAGGCACTCGTCCTCATTAGTTTTAATTCCGGGGTCCGGGAGCGTTATTCCCGCGCTGAACGCGTCGAATTAGTGTCTCGCGCGCGTATTAACAGCACTTAAAACCGAGAGCCGGGCTTCTCCCCCTCCCGCCCTCCCCGTCGGAAAATGGGGATTCGCTCGCCGGAGGCGATCTCTTCTCTCCCCGGACCTTTATACCGGCCGCGACTCTCTCTCTCTCTGTCTCTCTCTCCTTTCTTCGCCTCTCTCGTTCCCTTTTTTTTAATACCCCCCACGTGTTCGCGTCCTGCAAGTTTCTTAGGGAAGTAAAGTCATTTCGTCCCTGCAATCTAAGTTAAGTGACTTTCGAGAGCTTCGGGAGAACGAAACTCGTTCCAGGCGGCGCTCTCCTTTTTATCTAGTTCGCGCTCCGGCTCTCTTTCTTAGGCTCTCTCCTCTGTCTCCTCCCTCTCTCTCTCTCTCTCTCGGTTTCTTTTTTCGTCCTGGCCAAGATCGGGCCAACTTCCGGTCGCCGTTTATATTGCGTCTTAATTCTCCGCTTCGTTTTCTGCCTTCGATCTTCGCTCCCCCTTTTTTCGACGCTTTTCTTTTTCGGACTTGTCGATATTTATACCGGCCGCCGAGAAGCTCTGGCCGAGCACGGAAGTGTTTAGCCGGGAGAGACTCCGGGCACGACGATCGATAGTTGGAGAATTACAGGTGGATTCGACGCGCGGACTTCTTTTTTTTTTTCTTCTGTTTTTAATAAATTGCCGTCGGTCGAGCTTTTCTTCTCGAGTTCGAGAAGTATAGTTCTCGCGGCGGTTGCGAGAATTCGGGCAAGTTTCGATGAGGGATATCGGGAAAAATTATTTTAATTTCCTTGCTACTTTCATAAAGTGCAGCCCTTCTCGTTTCAATCGATTCATTGCTTACAAAAAAGCACTATTGTAACATTCAAAAGTATAAAAATTATTTTCTCTGAAAAATAAAAAAACGAAACATTTACTTCGAAGATGGGGCCATTCAGGCTTTTCTCCCTTTATTTTTTTGCTTTTATTTCAATTACTTCTGTCGTTTTTCTCCTAATTGCTAAAAAAGTGTTCCGCAGTAGTTTTCTTTGGGAAAACACTTTAAGGCGGATGTAACGATGCTCTAAAGACAGCCCCAGCTATCCGCCAAAGTACCCGTAACCAACCTTAAGAACGTAAAAATGTTACTTTTCTTCTGTAGCAGGAGAAGTAAAAGAAGGAAAATAAGAAGATAAAAGGTCTTGCTTACTTGAAAGAAAAAAAAACCTTCCCCTTCTACATTTAAGCCTCAATCCCCCCCGAAAATGTCAATTTCTTTTTCAAACTGTAAAAGCTAAACGCCCCCGCACAAACTTATCCGTCTATTAACGTTTAACCCAAGTATACCGACATCATACGCCGAGAATCAAGTCAACCTTCCGCGCAAAACAAACAGCATCTTTCTCCCCGTCGCGGCTCTGAAATATTCCCTCCGCCGTCGGCGCCCCCAAAAACACGGACGAAACTCAAAACCGACGAGAGCCACAAAAAAAAAAAAAGAAAGCGCTCAATCGCCGCGCGTCCAGTCCGTACAAACAAAGCTCGCTCGCGTCTTGCCCACTGGGCATAAATCAGCGGCGTAATTAGATAAAAGTTGCAGTGTTGGTGGTGGTGGTGGTGGTGGGGGGTCAAAAATTTATGCGCTTCCCGCTCGAGCGACGTCGCAAATCTCGCGGGCGACGCACGCACGCGAATGAATCACGTGTACGCACTCGCGACGGTCCACATCGCCGAGGCCCATAAATCCGGGCGCGAACTCGCGGGAGAGAGAGAGAGAGAGAGTCGCGCGCCCGATACGCGATATATATAATACGGACGCACGAGAGCGTTTAAGGACGGCGGGGGAGCGATATTCTCCGCGGTGCTGTTCGCGGCGAGCTTTCGGCGGAGCTCTCTCTCTCTCTCTCTCTCGGCGCTTTCTTCGCTCGTATATACTTGCGTGGGAAGGACTCGAGGCTGATATCGGCCGGCGAATCGCCGGCGTTATTTATGCACGACGGCTGCAATGAGTCGGAGCTGTCCGGTGGCTTTATAATTTGCCGTAACGTTTTGGGGTAGATTAGGGTTGGCTAGAGAGGTAGCTTTTGATTTTGATAGGGTAATTGATGCTGGATGTGAGAGAAACTGTTCTGCGAGAATTAGGATTTAATTAAAATTTTCTGTTTACTGCTGCGTAGCGTTCGTTAGAAAATTCAAATGCCTAAAGTTTGTTTGTTATTTCGGTGTAATTAAAGTTAAGCATGCTTAAAATTTCACAATGTCAGGGAATATTTGCAGCCTGCGTGAGCGTAATTAAAATATATAAAACGTTCGTTTAAAAAAAATAAATCATTTTTAATTTTGCAACAACAAATCACTTAACAATTGCTAAAAATAGTAGATCGTCAAATTTTCATTCCGCTTATTCCTAACGTTAAATAAATTTTACGATATAAAACCAAAATTTAAGCGTAAAATTAAATTCAAATCATTGTTTTCCAACTTTCTCAATTTCGCATGAAAGAAAATCGAGTAAGTCTGCACGCCTCATTTCTCGAGCTTGGAGCCCCTCTCGATTCGTTCGAATTCCACCTCGAGCGCTCCTCGCTCGCGCGGATCTCGTTCTCCAAAAGAAAAAAAAAAAAAGAAAGCGCAAAAAGCAAACCGGCAGCAGAAGAAAGCTCGAACTCGAGCGATATACGAAAGCAGAAGCGACAACAACAACAACTCACCGAGCAGATTCTCGACTTGCGATTGACTGATGAAGAGGTTGAGGTAGGCGTCGCCGGAGCCGACGAGCAGCAGCAACAGCAGCGGCGCGACGAACTTGAGCTCGCGAAACGAACTTCCGGGCAGCTGCATTGTCGCATCGTTCGCGGGTCTCCTCCCTCAGGTCTCTCTCCCTCTCGCCCCGACGGAACTCGTACAGCGATAAGAAAACTGGCCGGCCAGCAGCCTCCGACTTGGGCGCCGTGTATTAGCTCCTTCTTCCGCCTTTCCAGCTGATCGAGCCCGCTTGTTTTGATCGGCAAGCTGCTTATTCTTCCGTCTAACTCTTCGGGGGACGTTGATTTATCGCCCGAGCTCAAAGTTTCTACTCTGCCGTACTTCCGAGATACCTCGCATTCCGCTCGTTTGATTTACCGTGGAAACTCGAGCCGCCTTGTTTACAAGTCCGACTGACACATTTTTCACGCGAGAGCCGCGCGCAGTTTCGAAAAGCGCCAGCGGCCGCTATCCGATAACTCACCGGAACGGACAGCCGGGGAGATCGACGCTGAAAAAAAAAAAAACAAACCACGCGGCACCGACAAATATATCCTATTTTTTTCCCTCTCCCGCGTCGAAAAAGGCCGGCTCACGTGGCTGGAGCTGCGCGGCGGAGAGGTTCTCTCTGCAGCGGCGGCGCGTCACCGGTGAGCGCGACTGCCTGACTGAGTCGTCGGGCCGCGCCGCACGCCAGCCGAGGGAGAGCGAGCAACGCCGTCGCCGCCACCACCGCCGTCGTCGTCGCGACGCAGGCGCCTCGGAGCGCCCCGGCTTGTATATTGCGAACGCCGATGCACAAACGACGGGGAGAGAGAGAGAGAGAGAGAGAGCCGCTAAATCGCGCCCTTTGCGCGCCTTCTTTCCGAGGGAAGATTGGGACTTTTTTTTTTCGAGACCGCGGTTTGACGGATGAGTTTGCCCTGCTGGTCTTATTGAATTAGGCGTGATTGAGTGCTTTTTAAAGAGTTTGCCGCGGCGCGCGAATCTTGGGAGAGATTGTTGCTGCGGCTGGGAATTGTGGGAGGTGAAGAGATGGCAGAGGGAAAATCGGTGGATTATAATATATGAAACAAGATAAACAGTGCGCATTGTAATGGAGGTTGATTATTGCAATGAAATAATAAAGCTTTTGGATAAATGCACTTGCGGGCAGTGAATTATTAATCGCAGATTCGAGTACTCAATTCTGTCATTTACGAGCGGGCCGCGGAAAACCCAAAAAGGAATTTAAATTCCGCGATCGTAAAAACCAGCTGTCAGTGCGTAACGAATGGCCGATAAAATTATTAAATTATCCGGAACATTACGACGCTCTGCCCTAAATTACTCGAAAACACTTGTCGATTTCGAAAAAAAATAAATATTCCTCCCGCGAAAAAGCTCCGAACAAAGCTCCCGGACTGCAGAAAAGATTAATTCTCGCACCCGTCGACTTGGGGGTACTTCTAAAGATATTTAACGAGAGCTTATCAATATTCAGCCCTGTGCAGTGCAGTGTTTATCTGCCCGTTTGTGTGCACACACCGTGCACGTCTCTCTCTCTCTCTCTCTCTCTCTCCCTCGAGCTTCCGCATCTAGATTTTCGATTGGACGAAGCGCGACGCGTTGCTCGGATCGTCGCGCTCGAAAACGCTTGAATTTAATTAAATAGGACGATATACTCCCCCTCGTGTCTCACCGCGCATCCAAGACCTGTCGTCCTCTATCTCCGGCTGTAATTCCGCAGCTCTTATTGTATGCGGTGGCTGACGTGTGCATTTGAAAAAAAACAACTCCCGCGGACGGTCGAAGACGACTGAGCCGCAATTTTAAATTAGTAATCGGGACGCTCGAGTGGAAAGAAAGGAATTTACACAGCTGTTTCGTTTGCCTTCAAGTTGGTTAATATTTTCACTGTTTTTTATTAGCAGAAAATTAATCGTATGACGTATAATTTCTAGAATTCTCGCAGACAACCCGAATGTTCACCATACCACTGAAATGTTTATGCTTCATATTTTAGCAAAATTGCAGCAACGCCACAATGCTCTTGCTATATTGTGGTCAGTATTCATACACTGTGGAATGTAATCATCTCTTAACTTATGCGATAAGGATATTTATGTCAAATAAAATGTCTCGTCGTTTAGTTTTTTGTTAAGACTGCATTGAAAATAGCACAGAAATTATATAGACTAATCTTTAATTTCTAGTTTTCATAGAAGGGCTCTATCTAATATATAATACAACGCTATACTAGCTCGAATCATTTGTAAATTCGAAGCAATCATTTTTTCGTGATCACGACGAATGTGCCTTTATAAACTTGTGCTTCCAACGCTTACAACTTTTCATTCTCATTTTATTAGAGAAGCATCAGCCATCATCCCCGAGAACGCGTTGAATTATATCACTTTTGACATATTAAGCTGTCCTCTCCTCTGCGCATCAGAGCCATAAAACCGAAAACACGAAAACGCAACATCTCGCGCGAGCCATTTATTTATCTTTTTCACCTTTCACCGGTCTGTCGGCGGGGGGAGGGGCTTTTCCCCTCGTTTACGCGTGTATCCACGGTCTGCGGAGGAGGGGGGTGGGGGATCGACTCTTGCCGCGACTCGTCAACTCCGCGAAATTCGCGATCATCTCCCCCTCGATGACAGGCGCGGCCGCCCTCCCGACAAAGGGGAGTTTAATTAGAGGCGAGGGGTAACTAATTAACCCGATCGGCTCGTCGAATGATCGCCCGGGATATATATTCCCTTTCGACATCCCGGGGAACGGATAATTTCCATGCGCCGGTTTTTACGTCGCGTCCCTCCTTTTCGGGGTGGCTAAGAATCAATAAACCCCCCCAGTCCGCCGCGAAATTAAAGGTGACGAGGGTTATGCAGATAGTCCGCTTTATAGGAATTTAAACGCGCTCGTTTGCCTTCCCATTGGAATCTGATTAATCGGAGAGGGCGGAGGGAGGATGGGCGGGTGCCGATTGCCGTATCGAAATGCTGCCGCCGCCGCCGCCGCCGGCGGAGAGATGAAAAAATTGGATCGCCGGGGCTTGTAATGTATGCGCCTAGATTGCGTTTTAGTTCGCGGCCGGGCCCCTGGAATTTGTCAAAAGGACCGCCGCGAGAAAGTTGAAAACGACAGTTTGAAAGTGGCAACTTTCCCAGTTGCGGAACTTTGAGTTTTAACTTTCTTCTGTTTTTCTAGTTTATATATATATATATATATATATATAAAGATACCCCAAGTTTTGTTAAATTTCAAAGTTCCGAGCTGCTGCGTTAAAATAATTTTGAAATAGTAGTCTGATAAATGTGCTGCAGGTTAGAAAATAAATCTTCCACTTTATAAATTGCTAAAAGAACTGGAGAAAGACTTTTTTCGACTGCTGTATTAAGTCGATAAAAAAAATATATCTTTAAAATTTCTAATATTGTTTAGATTTTAAATATTTTAAAAAGAATTCAAACGAACTTTCTACACTCCATCAAAATTTGTCTTTGAGCAGATGGAATACGCGCAAAAGCGTGAAATTAAAATTAGATTAGTTAGAAAAAGCTGTTTTTGTTTTCCAAACCGTAAAAGTCGTTCTGCAAACTAAACAAGTTTATTTGCTAAAGGAGAGAGAAAAAAAAACGTAAAATCGAAAAAAGAGGGAAGGAAGAAAAACAAGGAGAAACGGGAACTAAATCGAATGAGTGCTAAAGCTTCGGGGAGCTAGTTGTGGAGCTGTAGATTGGAGTAGCTGCATTCAGGGATAAGCCGGCAACTCGATATTTTAATCAATACATTTTCATAAAGAAATAAACGCGAATCAATTCATTTAATTCGAGTATAACGTATTTCGTATAAAAAGTCATAAAAAAGGAATGTAATATAAAAAATGATCGATGAGTCGTCTTTCAGCTGAAGCAGCTCTTTCATAAATCAAAATTAGCCAAGAGACAGTACAAAGACGGCTTTGAAATCTGGCAATAAAACTCAACTCCCAGAACCCAATGCGTCTAAATCCATCAACTATCTGCTCAAGTCTTGCGGCAGGCCATGAGAGAGCTAAATTCCGTTAATTCGAAAAATCCCTGGGCAAGCCAAAGGGACTCTCCGGCTGCAAGGGACCAAAGAAGCTCGGCCGCATTGCAGTGGCCGGCGCAAACACGCTCTCGGCGGGCGGCAACAAACACGATCCGCTGCTCCAAAGAGTCCGCGCGGCCGCGCGATGGGAATCTTTGCCAATCGCTCGATAGTCGATCGCGCCGCCGCGTATACGTCCGTCCGTGAGCTCTCTCCCCCTGCCCCGAGCGTCGTACGTCTAGTAGTGGGTATGTACTTCAAGGCAGACACGCAGCTAATATCGATCGCCGCGGTCACGCGCAATTCATTATTTAAAGCTCCGCTGTTGCTGCTGCTGCTTCTCTGTCAAGGGGAATCCTGGTGATGGTGCGGAGGAAGGAGGCGAAAACGCAGCGGGGATCGATGCGTCGCTTTCTGTGTGTGTATGTTTTTTTTTTTCCTGTGAAAGCGCTGCGAAGAGGTAAATGATAGATCTGAGATGCGATGCGACTTTTTTTTTATGCTATCAAGCGCCGAGGAATGACGGTGATTATGTACGTTTATGGCCGACGGAGGTGCAATTGACGACTGTTGCTTCCAACTTGCGTACTTTCGCGCTTTCTGAAAGAAACTTTATTCGCGGCGCGGCGGTACGTTTCACGTTTTTCAGCTGCAGTAAAAGGAAATGGCTTCTCCATTTTGTACAGCTGCATTTGGTAGAAAGTTTTTTTTTTTTTTTAGAGAAAACATAAACTATTTTATGAATAATTTTTATAAAAACGGGTCGGTATAATTATCAGAACCAAATTCAAGCATTAATCACACGATTTGGCAATTAATTAATCCGCGCATCTCGAACAAAAGGTTAAAAAGGGGTTTAATGAAAAAGTTTATTCATCATAACGCGATAAAAGGGAAACTAGCAGGCGACCCCCCCCTCCGGCAGAGAGGAGCGGGGAGGGAAAAAATTTTCGGTTAATCGGTCTTCCTTAACAGCCAGGGGTATAAAAAGAGATCGATTGCTCGTTTCAAGTTAAATGATCGATTCGAGACGCTAAGCGACTTTCCCGTTTCCATTATTAACTTCCTGCCGGCGGGATCGAGATAGACGTTCGCCCCCGAGCCGTCGAACTCAACAAGCCCTCGTTTGGATAACCCGAGCATCATTAGTCGCTCGATTTAGTCGGACGGTCTTGCTTTTCTGCGAATTTACAAATACATCTGAGGGTTCGCACTGCCTTCTTTTTCTCCGCGGCGCGTTTCCTACTTTTCTGTTGGCAAAAAGGCTGGATTGGTCTATTACCCGTTTAGCTTCGATAATGAAGTGCAGTTTACGAGTATTGAAACGTGAAAGGAAAAGACGTATAGAATTATTGAAAGGGAATAATTGAAATTACTTCAGCTGTCACAAGAGGCTCTACTCTGAAAAACTCTGCATCGTATATAATCGCGAAGCATTGATTTGTTCTAATAATTAAGATTAAATTTGAAAACACTTCAAGTTCCGGAATGAATCGTACGTTATTTAATTTACTACCTCTTGTAATTTAATTTAATAGTAAAAAGATTAGATTAAAACTAGATATTGTCATTTTGATTAAATTTTATTTTGAAGTAGCTTTTTTATCAAGTGTCATGAGCCATTTATTACCTGCTGCAATTTTTCTTCCTTCAACAGTAAAATTGGCCTTTATTCCCGAAAAAAACGTGAAACACTCAAAACTGAATTTTAAATGAAAAAATGTTCAGATAATAAAAAAAAGCTCCTATTGCCAAAACCAGAAGTGGACAAAAAACGCTTTATTATTATTAAACGCGTTTCAACCATCCGCGTAAAAAACATTGCAACTCAGCAACAAAGGGGCTTACATCATTTCGCAAAAGCAAATGCGTATCGCCGAAAAATCAACGAGGATCCGGCGACCTGTTCCGCGCGAACCATTGAAATAATCGGCCCGGCCGATAAAAAATACAATGTCAATTCGCCGACTCGCAATTTCAATATCGAAGTATTACCCGGCAATTGGATTTTCATGATGAAAAATTCCGATCATCGGACAAAACTCGGCGACTCGGCGATAAAGCTAAAAAAAAAAAAAAAGAACAAATAAAAAATCGTCCTCGCCGCCGCTGCTTTTCCGCACTTTTTTGTGCACACCACCGACAGAGGCGGGGGATATGAAAAAAAGACGCGCATAAATAATAATATCGCGAGCCGCGTTATTCCACTTCGAGCCGCTGATAACGGCGACGTAAATTATATATAACGATTCCGCTCTCCGTCCCTCTCGCTCTTTCGGGAGGATTTACAAGCGCGTTGTGTGTGCAGTGTGCCACGTTCCGGCCGGGTAATTCTCATTGCGCCTCGCATTGCGCTCCCCGTCGAAAATTAATCAAAACGTTTGACAGGAGAGGCTCGCGATCTCTCAACGCGGCGGGCGACGTGTGCGCGCGTGTCTCCTTCTCTAACGCGCGCGCGCGCACTTGTTGTGTATACGAGAGTGCGGCGAGGGGAGCTAAATTTTCCCGAGCCCGCAAAACTCGTTGCATTCTTTTCGGCTCTGCGCGCGCCGGGAGAGCGGATGAGGCGACGTGTAAATTTCGCTTTCCGACGCGTCTACTTTATACTGCGGCGAGAGAGAGCCGAATTATTTGCTCGCGATTCGCGCGATACGTGTTTATGCTGGGGTGAGTAATGAATGCTGCGTATTTTATTTTATTAACTTTTGTTTCGGCGAGTGCGGTGGGGCTTTATGAGGGACCGTTGGTTCATTTTCCTTTTAAAGTAAAAATGTTTTAATCTTATATTAATGTTCTTCTCTAGATTGAAATTGTTCAGTTATCGTTTTAAATATAAAAATTAATTATTATTATAATAAATTAATGAAAAAAAGGAGCTCGATTAATATTCTTTTCGCGACTCCTTATCCAAACAGATTAAATATATATGTTTCCATAAAATAAAAGCACTCTTTCAAAATGAAATCTACTTCCGGGATTCTCAATACCGCGGCAATAACTTTATATTGCTCAAACAATTGTTCAAGCAAATTGAAACCAGCCGATAAACATTTAAAGCTTGCAAAGCCTCGCGCAAACCTGTACCAACACAATAACCGTAAATTCAAGACCCCTAATCCCCCGGATAAAAAAAAAAACAGAGCGCGCGGCGGAGCAAAAAAATCCCCGATCGTCATGTGCAAATACGCGTGCGGAGCGCCATCGCACATAATCTCCGCGTCGCGGTCGCGCGGCTCCGGCATCGATTTTTCATTCCGGGCCGGCGCTAAAACTAAGCCGATACCTCGGGACAGAGAGAAAAAAAGAAAGGGTCAAAGGGCACTCGCGACCAGATGTTGTTCAGGCTTCATTAGCGAGGACGCTTGTAAACGAGTCGTTGCGCGCGTCGGAGCGCGATGACGACTCGGCGCGAAGCGCCGGTCACGTGTCGCTCGTTAAACGGCGCAGTGCGAGCTTCGGCGCGCGGCGCTTTCCCCGCGCGGTGCTTAGAAAAAGCGGTGTGTCGACGATGGTTACGTTAATATCGGCTCGCTGCCGCGATTGCTTTTATTGAAACGGCGCTGAGGATTTTTCGTAATTTTCGTTCGGATGAAAGTCTAGAGCTTCTCGTGAAAACTTTAAAAGTAATTGTATAAAATGATTGGCTAAGAATATTTATTTGAAAATTCTTGTTTTAAAACATCTATATTTTTTCTCAGTTGGTAAATATCAATTTTTCATTTAAAGTAACATTTTCATAGATTTATTTCTCTTTTGAACTTTAATCCCAACATTTCGAGATCCCGCCGAATTTAGCAATTTTCGCGCAACACAATTTTCAGCCTGAAAATTTCGGCCACTCGTGCCTCGCTAATGCGCGAGGAAATATACCATTCATTTTGCAAATCGGCACCGAAATCTATCGTTAACGTTTAAACGAAGCGCAATCGAGCGTTAAAAAATCCTTTCCCACCCGGCGTTTCGAGCGCCGAGAGCGCGATATACTTCCAGAGAGAGACAGAGAGAGAGAGCTACACCAGAATTTGACAGATGCGCGTATAATGCAATCATTTTCCGTGAAACACGCGCAGTTATGCGCCGTAAAAGCCTGCCCTAAAGGAGAGCCGAAATTTCGCAAATAAAATTAACCCGAATATTCGATCGCCTCTCGATCCGCGTGCCGTTAAAAATATATTCTATTACAAAGCGACGCTATGTTATATCCCGAAGGGCCCCCGATCGAAAATAACAATTATCCCGTAATAAACGTTAACAACGCGCATAACCCGGCCTCACTCGATAATCGGCGCGAAATTCACGGCGGCCGTCGGGGTCGTGTGCTCGCGCCGGCTGCTAACCCCGAAAATCAATAAAATCCATCGTAAATCAATGGGCCGCCTGGCGTATCCCTCTCTCTCCCTCTCTCTCTCTCTCTCTCTCTCTCTTGGTGTCGCGTAAAAAGCAGAGCTCAAAAAGTGAAAACGGCGATCGCTTCAATTAAAAGTAATCGACATGCAAATTCGGCAGCGCGCGCGCTTGCGTCTATCGTTGGGCACGGCTATCGATTCGCATTATACCACTTTTTCCCGTTCCGCGCGCGCGGGGCTTTAATAATAATCGCAAGCCCGGGCCTTTGCCCGCGCGCCGTCCGCCGGGGTAATCACTCCTCTCTCGTTATCGGCCCCCGATATGTATGCAAATTGAATAAAACCATATTTCGGCCCTTTCACGGGCCCGACGCGTCGGTGCGCACTGCTGCGCGTCAAAGTCCTCCTCACCCCCTCCCCCCTTCCACCGTCCATTTTCCGCCGGCGCTTTATGGCTCCCGAGCTGCGCGATATTGCCGCGAAGTCGTGCCGTGGATGTACGAGTGCGTGTACTGGAAATTTTTGCGATCGGACTCCTTTTTTTTTGTTTTTTTTTTTTTTTTTGTTTCTTCCCTTTTTTCGGCAGCCGACGTGCTTTGTGTCGCTGCGCGGCGCGCTGCTCTCCGCGCTCGCCGCGCAGATGGAGAAAAATACTCCTGGCGATGGACCGGAGCCGTTGTGTACGAGCGAATTGTCGACTGTGCCCGCTTTTTTACCCAAGCTGCAGGAATTTTTAATCTGAAATTGCGTAACTTTTTGAATTTCCGCGACGCGACGCGCGCCGGTTTATTTTTGCGCCCTTTGCGAGACGTTTCTTGCGACAAGGATATTCATTTCGCTTGTTAGGCGCGGCATTTGAGAAGCGAGAGAATTAGGAGGTATTTTAAATTTTGTTCGCTCTTGGATTTTTAAAATTGGGATGCAAAAGTTTCTGGATTAATGAGTAAAGTTAGACGGAATATAAATATAGATTCTAGAAGCTATATAGGTAAATATTATTTTTAGGCTTATTGATTTTTTTATTCGCTTTGATCATTCGATATATTTAGTCGACCTTGAATTATTTCTATAAAACTGTCAGGTACATTTTATTATAAATTTAGACAATACATGATTATATGTTAAAAGTAATAATTTGAATGTAACATACCTTTATATAAATAACATTGTAAAAATTAACCAAGAAACTTATTTTTCACGAAAAACTTCACAATCACTCTTCAGAAAAGCCTCCGATAAGGCACGAAAGAGCGCGCGAAAGAATAAAGCATCGTACATTTTCGTCGAAATCATAGAATCGTAATAATGCAGAGCGCGCGGAAGAAAGGCAGAAAGGGCCATAAAGTTTTCGCCGCGCGAGCGCGCACCGCGGCCGTAATTTCATGATAAACCAGAGCCTTTGACAATCGGAACGTTCGCCGCGGCCGAGCAACAGTTACGAGAACTAATGGGACATTTTCCAATAACTTTTTTTCACTCCCCGCCCCCCCCCCCTTCCCGCCAAAGACCGAAACGCGATATTTCTCCGTTTCGCTCGTAGCCGCGCCGCCGCCGCCGCCGCCGCAAGCTTTGTTAAGTCGGATTCACGGACGAGTGCATATTGGCTCTGAATTACGCCGCGAGACTAAATATCGCGTGCGCGTATACATCCGCCGCGGCGTAAGGCAGCCGGCGGCGGCTTTTATTCTCGAGCCCTTCCGCGGTTTGTAAAGCCTCTCTCTCTCTCTCTCTCGCTGTTTCCGTCGTCGTTGCGCGCGACGCGTGCTTTTTTTCGACAGCGCTGCACGCGAAAAAGCAGCATTAAATAGCGGCGGATAAACACGCACGCAGACGCGGGAGATGGAACGTATTCGTCTTGTGCTCGATTGGGTGCGCGCGCCCGGGCCGTCGGCGTGCATTACGTGCTCATTGTCAATCGCGTGCTCCTCGCGTTTGTTTTCGGGCCGCCGATCTCCTCTCCGCTCGATTTCAAATATTTACGCGGCCAAGATTGGAGGCTTCGATTATTCTTCGCTCGCCCGGAGAATAACGCGAGCCAGATAGCGAGACTGTCGCCGCTGCGCGGAGCTTTCGCTTTGTTTGCGCGAAATATATATTTGCTCGCGCCGCCGGAAAAATGTATTTAATTTTAGATAAATGGAATTGCGCGCTTTATTATTATTTGTGAGTGAAAATGTTGAAGAAACTTACTCGAAAGTTTTGTTTGCGAAGTCGATTATCGGAGAAGTCACTTTTTGTTAAGATTTTTTGTTTAATTTCATCTAAACTCAATTCACGCTTCATGCGACTTTAAAAGTAAATTGATCCAAAAATCCTTATCGAACTTGCCTCGAATAATCTATAATTTTACTAATTTTCTATTCTATAATAACAAAAGCATTTCCCAATTTCTCGATAAATGTTTAATCACCAAATATCTGGAAGTTAATTCCATCGAATTTCCCCCGAAATTATCCCCGAATTCACGAGCGAGAGCGCAGCTCATCGCAGCCGGAACCCGGCGCCCGAGCGCTCTATCGCACGCCAAAAACTTATCTGCTCATCTTGCGAAAGCGTCGGGCGGCGGCGGCGGCGGCGGCGGCGGGCGTCGCGAATTAGCATAGGAAATTCGGGAGCGTAAAATCGATAGGGCAGATCCTCCGGTACAAAAGCACCTGGACCGGCGCAGATAAGGCCGAAATCGGGGGGCCTCCGCCCGCCGCGGATCCCGATCGGACGCGATCGTCGGGAGAAGCGCCGCCAGGGGACTGTGGCCTTATCGACGTGGCCCAGGTGGGGAGGGGACGGGACGCTTTTGTACTCCGCCAAGCCGCCCGCGAAGATAATTATTGCGAGCGAGGATTAGCGCCCGGGCTCGTTAATAAAGCAGAGCAGAGACGAGGCTTCGGGGAACGCGCGGCTTTTTTGACGATGCTTGTTTTGCGCTACGGCGATATGACGGCCTGCCGCTGACCGACGCGGGGCTAAATGCCGCGGGGGTGGAATGGGATTTTGATGATTGCTTTTTAGTCGCGCGATTGATCGGACTCGCGCATTTACATAGAGAAATTTATATCGGTTTTCGGGGATGATTTCTTTTTGTTTGAAAACGAGTCACTTTGGCAGATGACAGTTTTTTGATTATTGCTCTGCAGCGAAGGGAATTAATGCTTAAAATATTTAATTTCGTATTTAACCTTTTTTTTAGTCATCAACATCAGTTAAATGCACGAAATTTATTAAAGCATTTCTTGTTCTATGAGCTTTCGCTAATAATATTAAAGTTAAACCGTTATAAACAGTACTTTAGAGTCAGACCTAATACATTTCTACAATTAAACAAAAAAATTATATCTATATATGTATATAAATATGTAAGAATTTCTCCTTTTACACGAAAGTGGAGAAAGTTCGTAAATTATTACTTCCGGTACATATAACATTACTGGAGAAGAACAAGTCTATCAAATTATGCAAATAGATTCTACAGCTCCTTAAATTCCACTTCAATTGCGACCGTCCTTTCGTCGTTCATTAATCCAAACTCTTAAAACACAGCACCTTAATCATCGATCCCCACAATCGGGCCTCTACCGGCGTAATTTATGACGAGGAGAGCGCAATGAGAACCCTCGCCCCATTCGCCCGCTAAAACCCGGAGCGCGGAAGAATCAGCACAGCCCCAGGAAAGAATGGCGAAGACAGGAAGCATCCGCAAAAAGCAACAAACGCGCGGCTAGAAGCCAAAAGCCACGAGGGAAAAGTCCATTGAAAAGTTTTTCCTGTGCGCGGACGGACTTTTGAAGCAATAACACAGAGAGAGGGAGAGGCAGAGAGCGACGGAGGACGAAATAGGAGAAGAAGCCCGGAGAGGAGAGAAAAAAAGGAAGCTGCTCGCGAGCCAGGAAGTGCATTGTAGGACTTCTCTCGCAGCGGTGATATTAGGCAGAAAGCAGGCGGGGGGGAGGGGCGGGGGAGAAAAAAGCTTGGCCGAAAGCTTTTTACGAGCACTTGGCCAGTGGGGATTTCGGCGCCCGCCGCGGCGGGCTCGAGGATGTAAACGACCGATAGCTACGAAGGCAGAAAAAAGGAGAGAGAGAGAGAGCGCGCGAGCCGTAAAAGGGCCCGCGTTTACTTCCGATTTTGCGCGGCGCGTTCGAAATTTATTCATGAGGATCGGCGACGTCGCTGCCGCCGCCGCAGCCGCCGCCGCAGCCTTCTCCTTTTTTTTTTTTTTTTTATCGCTCGCGGAAGGATTACCATTTTTATTGCGCCGCCCTGTATTATTGCAAAAATGGTAAGCTCGATTATGGGAGGGGGAGAGCTGACTTTTACGAGGTGGAAATACGTGTACAAAATAGCCCGCCCGAGAGTCGATATGATGTATCGAGAGAGAGAAAGAGAGAGGATGTATAACCAGTTCCTCGATGCTCTCGGATAGGTATCGCGCGGCGGAACTTCGTTTCGGAGATTGCTCGATAATTTGAATTCTCACATTGAATGCGAAATGCGCGGACGATATAGTTTTGGGGGAAAGTGCCATAAAAAGAGTTTCCGCGCGGCGCGCGGATTCGTTACGTTTTTATAGTGGCACTCGGGCGCCGAGAGGGACGAGAGGTTCGTCTGATTTTGATTATTTGTGGATGCATCATTATTTCGCCTTCAGTGGTACTCGTAAATGCTTTATTTCGTGTAAAATATTATTAAACGAATAATACTTAACGAACGATAATGCGAAGGGCATTAAATGCCTGCTAATATTTTACGTAAACGCAACGATTCCTCTCAAAAATAAACGAAAATCCATTCGACTCGTTTCAAAACTTTTAACGTGCAATTACAACCCAGCGATGTATGAATTATTCCAGCGGGCAGATTCGAAAACTTTTCCGAACAGGCAGCCGTCGCCAATTCAGCCGATTCTCTCGGCAAACGACACACTCGCCTAAACCAACGGCGAGCGGCGCCTCTGAAAAAACTTGCCACTTTAATTAATTAAACGGCGCGCATTACAGAATCATCAGAGTGCGGAGAGAGCCCGGAGGCACTCGAGGAGAGGCACGGGGATCGAAAACCTGTGCAAACCAAAGGCGCGTTATATATTCAACACGTGTCGGATCTTCAACTATGCACAACACAGACCGACTGGCTGGCTCCGGCCGCGTCAAAAAGCCCCAAAGAGAGAGACAGGAAAGCCGTACAGCTCCGCTGGTTATGTATGGATACAAACTCCATTTGTCTAGCGGAGTCCGCTGATTATACAGGCAGACAGGCAGAGAGGGAGGGAGGAAGCGGTGGTCGAAAAACGTTTTGTCACGCTGGACTCGGAGCGACAGCCGCGAGCGATCCATCACGCCGCTGCCTCGATCCCCGTGCACGCCGAGGACGAGGCGGAGATGCGAGGGGGGCTGAAATTCCGGAGAGCATCGAAAGTATCCGCGGAAAAGCTGGGCTACTTAGAAAATTGACTGTGCGGTCGGCATTGGCGCGTCGAATGGAATGGGATCTGTCGAATGATTAGCCGAGAGAAAGAGAGGAGGTGGGAGACAAATGTTCGGCGGAAAATATCAGTCGAAGAGTGCAGGGGGTGTATTTTCATTTTTCACGTTCGAAGAAATCGTCGCGATTAAATTTCGTTCGATGAATAAATTTTTTAGAAGTATAAAATCGACGGTTAAATGCAGCGGTTAGTCAGAATTTTATTCGAAGAGAAGGCCAGGGAATTTGTACAACTTACACTTTATTATCTTCATTTCAGAAATGCACGTCTAGATCCGGCGCAAATAAAACAATTGTCATAAAAAGTATAAGACAATTTCATTTACGGACCTCCGTCCTCGCTCATATTTTCCAGCCCTCCGTCTCGCGGAACTATTTCCCTCAGCACGATGAATATTTTAGACGAATTTCATCTTCTGGAAACTGCACACGCGAATCCCGGCCTACTCAGCCGTATGAAAAAAGGAAAGCCCGCCTGCACCCCCGGCCATATAATTGTTTGTTTCTCTCGGCTGCCGCTTCCTTTTTTTCAGTGCTTCCTCTTCCCGGGGTAATGGATGAATTCCTTTAGCGGTGGCGAAGGGGGAGGGGGGGAGATGGAACTCGAGTCCGCGGCCGTTTGTGCGCCGAGGGGCACAACAATGATTCGGAACGGGGTCCAAAGCGTGGCTCCGGGCCAGAAAGTTCAATTCGTCGGCGCGGGGAAAATTCCTTTAAAGCCCCGGCGGAGGAGAGAAGTTTTGCGAGAGCGGCGGGCCGCCCCGCTGCCCCGTTATTTATTGTCGGGCTGAAATAAGTGGCTGGGCGCTCTCGTCTTAAGACGCCGAATAATGCACTCGAATTAAGCCTCCGTTTAAATTGCGCGGCCGCGCGGGCTTACCCCGTATACTTTTGGTTCGTTTATCGAGGCCCTACGCTTTCGTTTCACATTAATGGAGTTTGTAACATTGAAAGTTATAAGCCGTCTTGATGTACGTCTTCCATTTTGCTGGAAAACTTATGCTCGTAAGGCGCGGATAAGGATGGAGTGGAACGATTAACGTCGGATCGGCAGCCTATTTGAAGGAGAGGAGACTTTTTACTGTCAAAAATCAAAATTGTTTAGAAGAGTAAAGAAGAATATTAGTTTTGTATTTAGAAAAATGAACGTTCGCAAATAAAAAATTTACTCGTGCTAATTGTGCCACTTGTCTGTTCGGGAATTGAGTTTACTTAAAAATCCTGCGATATACGATAGTTTCACATGTAGATTATGTAGATTATGGGAGCTTTATAATAATTTATAAGAATATATCTTTGACTTTATCAATTCATAAAGTATATCCGGTTTGCGGCCTTTTTCTAACAAAAGACACATTCGAACCAGATTCTCTTTTTCTTCTCAACAAAGGGATAACGACTTTCAGTGGACTCGTGCAAAATACATTCCTCAGCGTATACTTAATTACTATCGATCTCTCGAGATTGACTTAAACTCCTCTCCCAGCCCTGAGCAATCCCATCCTCTTTAAAAACTCGATCCTAAGAAACTGGCTCCATCCATTCTGAGCCCCGGTATTGACTCAGGCGCGATGCAATTTCAGCGAGGCCCCGAAATTACTCAAATTAATTATCGATCACCTTTCGGCTCGGTATTGACTCTCCCCCTCCTCGGGGGAGGGCCGAGGGAACGGATAAGAGCTCGGGAAATCCGTGTGTTTTCCCTTAAGCATCTTGTAAACGGTGGGACGTGTTTCCGGCGCCGGAAGCCCCCAGGAACCGCCTCGGGAGCGCGGCGGCGGCATCTCTCTTCGGGGGCGGCGGGGCTCTTTTTTCTTTTTTTCTTTTTTTTTTTTTTGCTTCTTCGGGGCGCCGGTGTAACAACACGCGCACTCGCCCAAGGAAGTTCTGAGTGAAAGCAAACAAGCCGCGCCGCCGGAGAGGGTAGAGAGAGAGAGGCCTCGCCATAAACCAAACAGCCCAAGAGCTCGACTCTCTGCGATCGACTTTGATTAGAGCATCGCGTCGAGAGCTTAATGACGAGGGGATCGAGAGAGAGAGAGAGGGGGGGCCAACCTTGATCTTATATTCGCCAAAGAGCCGTCTGCGAGCCACGCTGTTGACTCTTTCAATCTCGAGGAAGTGCCTTTTTTTTTCGCCATTTTATATATCCGGCGAATTCGCCGTTTATCGCTTTTTTGGAAAGCACTTTTTATTCGGCTCTCCGGCTAATGAATATTGATCTTTCGCGATATCAAATTCGCCATACCTCGTAAAATCTGCGTGGATTTGCTCTTTTGATTTTACAAACGGAATTTTCTGCACAGCAAGTTTCTCGAAATCGTTGAATAATACATGTAGTGATCCGAAATGCACATGTAAAAAACCTTTCAAAGCTTCGGCCCGGATTCAGCATTGGTATTAGACAGTATATGTATTTTTTTCATCCGCAGCTACACAGCGCCGCACCACTTTAAAGAGCAATCATTATCGGAGAAAAAAAAGTGTCCGCGGCCCGTCGTTAAGAATCCGATATCCCGTCCTCGAGCGTCTAGACTGCATTATTCCACACTCAGCGGCGGATATTCCGGAGTTTGAAGAGCGGCAAAGGGGGGAGGGGGGCGTATCGCGAATCCACGGAGGGTGGCGATATTGTTACGACTCTTGTTATCCGTTCGCGGATCCGATGAGTCACCGCTGCTGCTGCAAGCGGCAGCCGCGGAAGGGATTTCCTTAATTCGCATTTTTCCGTTCGGCGCGCCGCGCGGCCCGAGGAAAGTCGAGATTCTTTACAGCGGCGCTCCTCCGTACAATCGTGTAAAGGAACGGCCGGCCTGATATCATTTATTTGATTGCGCAATATCTCGCGAAGCGGCGGGGAGCAATCGAGCCCCGAGGAATGGATTATTACGCGCAGGGAAGCTCATTCTTTTGTTTTTTGCTCCTCGGTATTAAGCGTTGCGGTTATTTCGTAATCTTCCGGATTTTATGGAGGATATCTCGCTGAAATTTTTTAATTTTTGCCCGGAATTAGAATTCGCGGACCGCAGGGAACTCGCGCCGCGCTCTGCGCGCGAGTTCTTGTAATTAGTGGATAAAAATAATTACAAACTGTTACGCAGGTATTGCTTGGAGTATCTAGCGTGAAAAAATTGTAGCCAACGTTTCTTAATATAACACTTGTGTATAATATAGTGTTAGCGTTTAAAATAAATCTCTGAATTAGTATTAGCAGCTTCATTTATATATCAGTAATTAATATTATAATTAGCTCGTTCTTCTTGCATCAAAGACATCAGATTTACAATATTCTAGTTCCATGCATCAACACAAACCAGCTTTTCGATGCAAAAGCAAACTAATAAATCCGAAGAATAAACAATTAACCACCCTTGAAAAAGGCGTATATATCTATAGCTCGGCTCGCAAAAATCAATCCCACGCATGAATTCTGCAGGCGCGCAGCGGCACAAGTGCCCTCCTAACGATAATTATCATTATTAAGCAGCACTCCGCAGCCGATGCCACTCGGCAGCCGATATTTTTGCAGCAACCGCGGCGCGCACTCGAAATCAAGCGCCCCCTCCCCCCCTCGGCAATCGACCAACCAGCTCCGACGGTCTCGCGCGATAAACGTAAAATCTAACTGCGGCGCTGCTGCTGCACACTCGCCGTTGCAGGCCACTTTACCGAGATGGGCCGTTTACCGGCGAGCTTAAATCCACGAGAGCTACGAGTCTCCTCGCTCATGCATGGAAATTCCCTCCCCGCGCCTTCTCTCGCAGCCGAGAAAATTAAGGAGGCGGGAGTATTTGCGACGACAGCGCCGAGGCGGCCGCGGCGGCGGCGGCGGCGGCCTTTCCTTTTTTTTTTTCTTCTCGAATATCGCGCGCCGGCTTTAATTTAATTAAACGAGCGCCCCGAGAGAGCCCCGAGTGGATTCGCTCGCGAGATTGCGTATATGATAATGACGAGGCGCAAGCCGGCGGCGCGGGAGGCTCCGAATGGAAAACTGGC
This sequence comes from Ormyrus nitidulus, assembly GCA_900474335.1. Classification (NCBI taxonomy): domain Eukaryota; kingdom Metazoa; phylum Arthropoda; class Insecta; order Hymenoptera; family Ormyridae; genus Ormyrus; species Ormyrus nitidulus. Next base: position 23,282 of record UCOL01000379.1, read on the forward strand.
GGATTTCGGGAAATTAATTTCGCGGTGGCAAGACGCGCGGGCTGAGGCCCGATTGATTTAATGAAGCGAGAGGAGTTATTTTATATAAACGGAGTCATTGTTGCGATTTGTTGCGTAACGAGGAATTGTAATGAGGAGCGGCGAATTTACGGGTGAAGAGGGAGATGCGATCGTTTGTTTCTGCGATATACTCGGATGGGGAGCGATGAGTTCGTTATTGCGAATTATGATTTGTAAAAAACTGCCGTTTTGATGATACCTTTTATTATTCCGGACTGCTATAATAACCTATTAATTTTTTTGGTGCCTTTCATTAAAGAAACGCAGATATGCTGATGAAACCGGCATCTAGTATTACTCTACAACAAAAATGAAATTCAGCTGATGTAATAGAAAGTCATAGAAAATATTGCTTATGACAGCAAAAATCACTTTTTAATTGACTTTACATTTCAGTTAAAAAATTCTTCTATTTTTCTGGTTTGTAAAAGTTTTAACGAAGAAACAATTTTCCCCGCAAACAAAAGCTTTCAAAAGACTTTTCACCAAACAACCGCACCCGCAAAGCACGAAAAAAAAAAAAAAACGCATTCAGAATATTTAATAATTAATTGCACAAGAAAATCCAGGCATCCACAGCCACTCCGCAGAAACTCCCCGAGACTCGAATTCCTTTGTCATCCGCGTAATTTCCTTGCCGCTCTCGGCGTATAAAGAGACGCGCGCCGGGCAAAGGAGAGGAGGAGCAAAAAAAAAAAGAGGCGACACCGCCCGCGGAGGGCTTCTTGCTTAATTCTCGTTCTCGCGACAAAAGAATCGTAAAACAATTCCGCGGCCCTGCGAGAAGAGAGCCGTCGCGCGTTAAAATTAATCCGGCGCGTGCCGCGCCTCTGCTCCGGGGAGGCAAAAGAGCGAGCAATCGCCGAGTACAAGCACCCCCCTCGGTTATAACTCGGTTAATCCCCGCTGGTTCTGGACACCTCCAATTACAGGATCAAAGAAAGGAGGAGCACCGCCTCCTCCTTCTCGCCTTAACTTTCTTCCTCTCGCCTCTCGTCCTCGTCTTCGCAGATTTTGTCCGCTGCTTATCTTTCGAGCGTTTGTCTCGACGCTTTCCTCGGCTTTCTTTCCCGGCGACGATGTAGTCGCGCGGAGAAAGTTGGGTTAACGAGGAAAAGGCGCGCAATCTCGGGAATGTGAATTTATCGCGGATTGTTGAATGTCGTTTTAACTTTTTTCCTTGGTTGTTTGTGTGTCTACATTTCATATTTGTTAAAATATTTTATTACAAGTTCCGACTTTATAAGGATTATAAAGTAATACTAAAATATAATTGAAAGGCTTATTTATAGTTATCATTTACAATCTGCACTGAAAACCAGCTCGTTAACGTAGATTACTTTGGACTGCAAAGGTCCTTGCGTATAAAAAGAACAAAGTTCTCGCAGAATCGCTCACTTCTTCCACTCCACTTTTGAGCTTCCAAATCTCCCTTTACAGAAAAATGTCATTTTAACCTTACGTCTATACGTCCCTCGTCCCCCTTCCCAGACAGCTGGCGCCTCGAAGTACATCAAAAAAACGCCTCGAATCTTCCTTTGAAAACCCTTCCCCCGGCATCATCACCTCGCCCTTCGAGCAGCTCGGTCTCTCAGCTTAGCTGGCACGTACAGCTTACTCCTCCGTTTGCAAATTAGCAATGCGGGCAGAACGTTCCGTCTCTCGGTTGGCCGAGTGACTAATGCTCAGGCACGTCTGCCTGCGTGTGTGTGTGTGTATATGTATCGCTTAACCATGAAACGCGGGTGCGCGCGCCCTTATTTAGTGAGCTACTTAGTGCCGCTGGCAGCTGAAGCGCGTCGCCGATTTAGCCGGCGAGAGTTAGCCTTGCCCCCGACATCTTGACTGTGCGGCCCGCCACCCCCGCGGGGGCTGCTGCCTGAGCCGCTCCTTCCTGTTGCGCCTGTCGGATTAGACGTAAGCGATCGATGCTGAGCCGAGAGCCGCGGAATTACGGGATCGCCGGGAGGAGGAGAGTTTTAAACTCGTGAGCTCGAGGCTTAATTGAATCTCTTTTTTTAAGGCGAGAAGGAACCATTTTTTTGGGAGGGAATCGTCTGGCGTAGATGGGGAAAACTTGCTGGATTTTGCGGTTCACATCAGGTGTTTTGTTATAAATGTTTGTAACGATAACAATTAAGTTATTAAAAGTATTTTATACCAGCTTAACTAATAAATTGAATTTAAGGAAATTTTTTTTTGATATAAAAAAATTTCAGCAGAATTGAAATTCTTCATGTAAAAGCGTCATAAATAAAAATGCTGGCTTACCTGCCTCAATTTAGCGACTTTAACGTGGAGACTTCCTCTTCTTCAGCAAATATGAATGTTGAATGTAAAATTGTAACATTACTTAAATATCTTGACTTTAATATAGGAAAAGCTTGCATATAAAGTTCGCAGATGCGAATGTTTATAACGGAGGAATCTCGCGAGAAAATTTTTAATATCAAAATGCAGTCATAAAAGCAGGCAAGTCCAAGAATTTTTTCCTTAAAATTTCTCCACTTCCTGCACGGTTACACACGCGAAGCACTTCGTCGCCGCGCTGAAATTCTTCTCGCACATCTCTCCGAGGGGCCGGAAATAAAACTCGCGATTCTCGAATGATATTAATTCAGCGCTCATAAAGCCGCGCGTTCTTCCTTTATCAGCGGCGAAAAAGGCGACAGCGCAGCTTTTTAACGGCGGTTAATCTTGTAGAGAATTAAGTGGAGGCTCGCCGCAAGTAGCAGTTAGTAATTTTCACGACTCTATCAAAGGGCGGCAGTAAGAAACTCGAGCGCCAAGTAGTGGCTTACTTTATGTATTTCGTTAAAAGGGAGCCCCGGCTGATTTATTATTCATCCACTCTGCGCGCTTCGCGCTCGAGCCATACTTTGAGAACTTCGTAAACCCTCGCGCGCCTTTGCGTTATTTACACGGCGATAATTCATTTTAATGCTTTTCACACCCATTGGCTTTTATGTCGCTCTAGTCTGGCGCTCGGAACGACTGTATTAATAATTGTGAGTTTCTACATATTTAGAAATATTGCCTGCTTTTAACTCGAGTAACTGGCTTTTATTAATATTAGGAGTAATCTGAGTGCTCTTCGTTCGGAATTTTAGGGGTACGATTACTCTTGAATGCTGTATTAGTAGTAAAAATAGGTAAAACGACGTAAAATTTATTTTAATGTCTAATGCGAAATTTCAAGATAAATACATTGTAACATAAATTTTATTTACATGTTAAATAATACATCAAACTGTGTAATTTTAATAAACAATTAGTTTAATTTCCTGATAGAAATTTTAGCATCAGCCAATTTAGCAAAACGCCATACACGTATTAAATTTTCTACCAGGCTATATAATAATGTAACGTTACTTACTTTGCAATAAGTTAGATCCACAATGGATGAGGACGTGGAGAATAAAATAAATACGAGAGTCGAGTTTTTATATAAATAAAAAGTAGTATATAATTCGAGTAATCATGAAAAATCCTTACAATATCTTGATCGTATTCCAATATTATGATACGAAAATCGTGTGAGGGCGTGTGCTCAAGACACGTACGTAAAACACATTCCCGGTCGGCGGGAATGTTTAGTTCGCGCGAAAGGAAAAGGAAACGATGAGGAGGGTGATGAACGAATGACGGGGAAAAGGCTAGAAAAGAATGGACAGTCGAGGGAGATATCGAGCAATAAGTTAAGGTTAGTGCGCATTAGTGTCTTTCTAAAAAGGAGGGAAGTGGGAAATAGGAACATGCGAGAGAAGAAAAAGATGCTTAGAAATGGGGTCAACGTACACAGGCGCTGAGGTAACGTGATTTCTTCTTTCTCTATTTATTATGCTTTCCTTTTTTTTTTCTTTTAAAGTAGAAAATAAATAATATAAAGGGCGAGAGAGACTAACGTCGCGCTGGGCGGCGTTCGATGGCAGGTGGAAGACGATGATCCGCGTGATGAGGGAGTATTAGGAGGGGGAGGGAATGGTAGTAGTAGATATACAATAATAATTAACGCGTCGTCACTCGCAATAAATACAAAGAATGAAGGGTTTGCAATTGCAATTGCTCGCGGATGCGGCGAGCGTCGATGATGCTGATAAGGATAGGAGAATAATAGCGTTGCAGCGCCGATCGAAGGAGGGAGAAAACAACGAACAAAACAGAAAAGTAAACGGGCTTACATGCAGGTGCTTTCGCAGGAGCACCGACTCGACTCGCCCGTCTGCGCTCCATATGTACATGAACACACCGCGAGTGCTCCTCAAGCGTTATTTTTTTCTTTTTTTCCTTCTCCCCTCTCTCTCTCTCTTTCTCTCGATCTCGCGCTCCTCCTCCTCCTCCTCGTCCTCCGTTCGGATTCGTTTGCGACGCGTATACGGGAGAGAGAAGCTGCTCCAATATTTACAGAAGAACAAAACACTTTGTCGGAATGTCTCCGGGGACAATTGCGAAGGGCAGGAGAGGAGGAGGAGTCGCGACGCGGCGCGGCGACTCTCTGGCTCTCGCCTCCAAGGTCCTCGGAGGAGCGAAAACCGATGTCAGTCTTTGCGAGGATATAGAGAGGCGCGCAAATTCACTTCCGCGCGCGCGCTCTTTGTCCCGGCGTTTCATCGTCGTTTCTTTCTCTAGAGCCAAGCTACAAAGTATTCCGAGCCTCCGCCTCGAGGAGCTTAGAGAGGAAGCGAGGGACGTCGGAGAAAGATTCGAAAGAGCCGAGGAGAAGCCGAGGAGGGAGGAGAGAACCTCGTGGAAGTGTTGGTTGTTAGTCAGGAGCCGAGATTCATAGACTCGACGAATCCCGGCTTCCTCGGGTTCTCCTCCCTCTCTCACTCTCTCTTCCTTCTTTCAACGGTTTTTAGATTCGAAACAGCGTCTCCGTAGGCGGCGCTCCTTCAATTGGCGACCTTGACGAGCTCGGGGTTCTCGGTGACGTAGGCCGGATGAGCGAAGCCGAGGCCGATGCCGGCGGTCTTCCGGTCGACGGCGCGGACGCGCACGAAGAGGAAGGCCGCGACGAGGGAGGCGACGACGATCACGAGGAGGAGCATGATGAGGCCGCCGACGAAGCCGGGCAGCGACATGCAGATCGTCTCTGGGTCGCTGCCGGTCGCCGCGTCCTGGATCACCACCGTCGTGTCGTTGTCGGAGCTCGGCGTGCCGAGGGCGAAGTTCACGTCGCCCGGGGCCACCACCTGGATTATGCGGGAGGTGTTCACGTCGGTCATCTCCTGGGCGGCGCGCTTGTAGACGTGCGAGTGGACGAACGTCACCGTGTGGAAGAAGCTCTGAAAATTTTGAAAAAAACTCGGTAAAATATGTAACTTTTGAGAGAAATAAGAGAAATATGCCGTCGGTGTACAAAGAGAAAAGCACGATACACCGGATTAAGAAAAAAAAAAAAAGTGTACCATCAGATATTTTTTCCGTTAGCTCGGCGCGCGTTTTCATGCTACAATCGATACATTAAAATTCTCGTTCCTTCACGCTCCGATTCGGCGAGAATCCCGGGCGCTCCGCGTCATTCTCAATATTCGCTCAGAAATTCAACTTTCTACCCGCTATCGAATCCGGCGCATATACATATTCACCGGTCAGCTCAAAGGAAAAGAATGTATATCTCGGCTCGCTCGACTCACCTCGTTATCGTCGTCGTCTTGGAAGAGGACGACGTTCCGTCGCCTCCTGGCGCCCCTCAGTTCCGCGGGAAGTCCCTCGACGGATCTCGGCCTTCCGCCGAGGGTAGCGAGATTGCCCTCGAGTTCGTCGCTGCCGACGGTGCCCTTCCTCTTGACCGTCTGGTAGGCGCCGGCCGGATGTCCGGGCAGCGGAGGCGGCGGCAGGTGAATGCTATCTTGCTGCTGCTGCTGCTGCTGTTGCTGCTGCTGCTGCGGCTGCTGCTGGTTCTGCTGGGAGTTCGGCTGGGGCGCGCTGCTGCTCGCCGTCGCGTCCCCGTTCGTCGACGTCGAGCTCGGCGACGAGGAGGAGGTCTGAGCTTGCGGGGCTGGCACTACGTCGGGACTCGGCTCGCTAAACAGATTGTTTTAGTGTTAGATTGTTTCTGCATGCTTGGATGTACAATATGTTAGACAGATAAGAAAACGCCCAAATTATCTTTCGAGTATTACGCTTATGCAGTAGCGAAATCTTAATTCATGACTATTAATCACTCTCCACTGCTAATTTACACGAGGCAGCAGTCCCCTCAACAAATTAGCTCGAACCGCGTATACCATCCGGCATCGAGATCGAATTAACATGACAATCGCGACTTGAATATTCGCGCCAAGCCTCATCCAGCGATGAAAGGCAAACAATGCGGCGCCGTGTAACTCATTCCCCATAAATTACCTGTACGCGCCGGCAGGCCCGCTAGGATGACGTGGATCCGGGTAAGCCGGCGGTATTCCGTACTCCGGCACGGGCGGCGCTCCGTACTCGGAGGTCAGTCCGTGATGGACCGGCGCCCCGTACTCGGCCGATATCGAGTTGGAGGCGGCGCCGTACTCGAGTCCCGGGTGGCCGCACTTCGGCTCGGGACAGTTGTAGCGGCAGACCTGGATCACGCACTGGAAGTGGACGTTCATGCTGTCGGGGAACTTGAACGCCTGGAAGTAGGCGAAGCTCACCACCGAGGCGCTCGGGCCGAAGTTCTTTATCTTCTGGAATCTGCAATCGAGACGGGAGTCGACGGTTAGTTCCCGAGCGAGAGCGACGTTTAAAGCTACTGGGCTAATGTTGGGCTCTTCGCGGGGTAATGGAGGTGTTTAGGTGCCTGACGAGCGGTTTTTCTTCGTAGGATCGTTATTGGGAGTAGGCTGTTAAGTAAGCGGGCAATTGCAGTTGTTTCATATTCCTTTTGGAGAACTTTCTTTATTTTTTGGGAGTTTAAAGAAAATGTGAAATGTTTCCATTGCTTTGTTAACTATAGTCATCAATTACGATGAAATGAGAATGTCAATAATTATACGGAGAATGAAAAAAATGTCGAATCTTACCTAGACATAATCTTCGGCCTGACGACGCATCCGTACTGGTCGACCAGCTGAATGGGCGCCCTCTTTCCGTCGTGAGCGACGCAGTTCCTCACGAGCATGTCGAACTTGTTCTCGTCGTCCTTGATGGCCAGGACCATCGTCATAGTCTGTCCGATCTTAACGATACCGGACACCTCGGAGGCCCATGGTCCCTTGCCGACCTGTATCTGCATCCAGCACTGGAGATTGTCGCCGAGGAAGTTGGCGGTGACGGCGTGGAGCATGTCGACCTGGAAGGGCCGGAAGGTGACCGCCTTCTCGTAGAAGTCGTACCAGGTGCACCTGAGCTTCCTGGCCTGATCCCAGACCTCCTGGACGTACGAGTCGTACTGGATGATGATGGTGTTCTCGACGTAGCTGCCGGATGGCGTAGGGGCGCCGTACGCCGCGACGTTGTGATTCGCCGAGGAGCTCATGCCGCACGAGTTCAGGAAGATCTCGAAGGTGGCGCTGAGGTGGCCGGTGCCGGGCTTCAGGTGGACGCAGTGCGGATCCGAGTAGAAGCCCTTGCTGAAGATCATACCGTAGAAGGGACGGTCGAACTCGATGTTCACCCGCATGTGGGTCTTCTCGCACTGGACCTGCAGGTGCTTGATCTGCGGGGTGTCGGGGGTCGCCAGCGGCCAGCTCTCCTCGGCGACGTGGGAGCCGCCCGGCGGGCCGTACACCGCCGGTGGCCCGTACACCGAGCGGTGCTCCAGGGGAAGGGCGCTGCTGTCGACCAGCGGAGCCTCGCCATTTGTGCTCTGGAGAATTCAGGATTTTCTTAGTCGATTGGTCTATTTTTATTTAGATTCTATCTCAATGTGTGCAAGGGCAAGTACATTTTTTTATTAAATACTAAAAAATGCTTTTATCAAATAAGGTAATTAAACTCGCATTGTATTAGTATTGCGAGGCACAACACAAAACCAAGTACCGAAAAGCATGTGTTATGAAAGAGTGATGTAACAAAACTTATGACACGCAACCCGTCGACGGACCGGTTATTAAAAAAAAAAAAAAAAGAAAACAGACCCGAAAAGCCGTGAAAAGAAAGAGAAAGAAGAAAAGCAAGAGGAGCGGCGAGAGGTAACGGAATCTCGATCCGTGATGTTGGCAGGCGATTTCGTCGTCCGACGTTTCTCGGATCGGCGCGAGATATTGCACAAGAGAGAGAGAGGAGGGACAGAGAGAAAGAAAGCAGCGCGCGTGCGTGTGACGTTACGATTTCGAGGAAACAATGCGCGCGAGCGACGTTACCGGCTCGTTTCCGGTTTACGAGTGGCCCGCGAACGCGGGAACAAGTGTCCGCGCGCGACACTCGCTGGAATGAAGATGAACAGGTTGACGCGCCGACAAGTGCACTCTCCGCGCGCGTCGGACCTTTGATATTTTCGTCGGGCAGCTGATTTTACGAGCTGCTTTTTCTCTCTTACCGCGCGCCGAGCGATTGCTCTTTGCCTCGATTAAAAGGTTCGGGAGAGGCTTTTGCGGAGATGTCGCGTCGGTTGACGCGTCGTTAATTGATATTTAGTTGAACTAAACTATATTGTATTGCAATATAAATAATATTACTATTACATCTTGGAAAAACAAACAACTATAAGTAAATAATCAAAAAATTTATCGGCCTACAAAGAACGTTAAACCAACAGCCGAGCTTGAAAATTAGTCCTAAATCCGCATAACGAGATAAGCGCGCGCCGCGGCACGTAATGGATAACAAATTTGCCAATTTACGGCGGGTTTTTGCCGGGCCGCTCGGCTCTACTCTCCTTCTCCCCCTCCCTTCCCTGCGCTGTGTTTGTCTTCCTCGTTTTTTTTAGCCGCGAGCGTCAGTGTGTGCCGGTCGCGATATCGCCTCGAGGCGGCGGCTGCTGCTTCTTCTCCTTTGGCTTTTCTGGGTTACCGGGCACGTATATACGTCTATGCGCGCGCGCGTGTCTCCGCGCGCGCGGAGAAACTCGAGGAAAGAAATGATTGCGGTAATTGCGGGCGCTTCGCGGAAAGATCGTATTCAAAATTGACCAGCTGCTTGAGGACGGGCAGCGTGCAGCGCTCCTCTTTGCCTTTCATGTCAATGGATTTAGCGAGGAGAAAATTGTTGGTAAACAAGATGCTGTGTCTGTGTGTGTGTGTCGGGCAGCTGATGAGAATTTGTGAGTGAGTTATTGTAAGCAGGTGTTTTTCGAGTAATTTATCATTGATAAGTAGGTTGGACAAGTGTTGTATATACTGCATTTGTAATGAAAGTTTATGGCACAAATTATAATCAACCGCAGGATGTAGTAACAATTTACTAAGATTTATGAAAGTTTATCTTCTTAATAGTTAGTTAAATGCGTACATATTTATTGACCAGTTTTCCCTCTAAAACTCGCCTCCCAATCACTTAAATAAACAACGACGAGTTTATTCCAAAATTCTACCAAAAGACTATCCAGCAATCAGTGCCTCCGAACGCATTCGAAAAGAAGAAACCGCGGAGCAGAGAGAGAGAGAGAGACTAACGAAGCCGAGAGTTCACACAGTCGCAGCAACGCGCTCAGCCAAAAAGCAGTAGTGCAGCGGGCTTCGGCTCCGAAAAAAAAAGCCATTCGTCGTCGCAATTAACGACTAAAGCGCTGCGCGGCACGCCGCGCGGGGAATTTCAAAAAGGCGCCGCGCGTCGCCGCTGTTTACGGCGCGTATAAGGTAACTGTATACGCGCCGCAACCGGCCCACGAAAAGGACCGATGTATAAAGCACCGGCGCTCTGTTACGGCGTCGAGGCCGTCTAGACGGAATGCAACCTTAGCGGACACGTAACTTTTCGGAAGGTGTTGCGTAAGAGCGATTCCGAGGATTTTCGGGTGTCGTTGCACTCGCGTACGTTGGGGATTTTCATCAATTAAGAGGTTTTTAATTGAGAAGCTTGTTATTTTGTGGGAAATTGTTTTGTGCGCAGTTGTATTGCAAGTAATATTAAAATAATTCTTTCTGGAAAGACAGGCCGAATCAATAAACGCGTAAAAATAAAATTCTATAATCAGCCAGGAATAAAAGAAATTCGTGTTAATTAATACGACTACAAAACTTTAACGCCTCCAGTTACAACGGCTATAAAAGGTGGTGCAATAATCCTCCTTGCAGCCGTAAACATTTCGCTTTAACAATCGCCACAATAAAGCGCGGAGGAAGCTCGAAAACCTTAATAAACTCTCGGCTCTTAAGAATTGCCGACTAAAGTATGCCAAAACAAACATCCGGAAGTAGATCCGCGACTCGTTGCACAACAGAAGGCCCGCAGCTCCGGGAGCTTTCGCGAGATGACGGCGCGCATCCGTCCAAGTAAGGCAAAATCGCAGCTCGTCCGCTTCCCCTCCCCCCGGGGGGAGTCTATCCTTCTTCTTTCCACGGCGAGGAATTTCGATAAAATCCTCTCCTCCTCCTCGGCGACTCCTCGGCTCTGCGACCCGTTTCCCCTCCCTCGTAAAAAGATATTAGAGAGATCTCTCAAAGAGAAAACGGCGCCGGCGACGACGTCGTCGCCCCATACGGAAAAAGTGGAGCGACGACGCGCGCTCTCGTCTGCTGCTCTCCTATTACGCGTCCGTCCGCAGTCCGGGGGGAGGGGGGGGGAGAAAACTGTCGCGGCCGTTCGCCCCGATTTTTTTCTTTCTCACCTCCTCCGGCCTGCCTGCCTGCCACCGAGGAGTCTATACGGAAGCGGCTCGCGGAAGAATTTTTCCGTTTGCCGCTAATTAGGAAGCGAGCGGCTTATTATGTTCGAGGCGCGTGAGAACAAGGCTGGGAGCGAGACGATTCGATTCGAGGTTAATTTTTAATTGGACGAAAGAGCCGGAGAGTTATTGTACTATACGCGAGCTTTTGCATAATCGAATTCGAGCCATCTTTCGGCGAAGCGGCGAGAGAGAGAGAGAGAGAGAGAGAGAGAGAGAGAGAGAGGCATTGATGGAGTGCAAGATGTGCGTGCCTGCGTGTGCCTGCTTCGCTTTTAATTACGGCGGTTAATGAAGTGCTGGATCTTCGAGCCTTCTTTAAATTGAACGCGAGTTCTTAGTCGGTTTTCGGGTAATTAGATCGCGATACGATCGCCAGTGAACGTTTTGCTCGCGATTTGTTAAATCAGATTTAGCGTTTGTACAATCTCGTAAAGTGCTCGGGCAAATTATTACTTTGAGGGGACTCCATTTGCCCCGCGTTTTTAAGTGCTTTAATTTTATCATCGACATTACAGTATTTGCGATCGTTCATACCGATATAAATTATAAATAATTGGAAATTCATAAGCTCCGGCGCGCATTATTAAATTAAATAAACATATATACTTTATTCGATAAAATCAATTAGCAGGTAAATTCGGAATGGCTCTCGGCATACAATTCATTATTAAGAAGAATATCAAACGAAAAGCGCCGTCACACAGGATTGATTTTTTGCCGCGAAATCCGCAGACGCGCCTCCGCGCAGTTTTTCCCAAACCTTTGCTTCATTTATTAATTAACTCTCTTAGCGTGAGATTAAATCCGAATGCGCGACCCGATCTCCCCGCCGCCTCGCTTTTTGCCTCGCTCGTGCCTTTCATTAAAATCCGCGGAGGCGGTAATGCACAATAACCCGCGCGCGGCGTCGTCGGCGCTCTGCACAATCGCACGCTGCACCTACCGTCTCTCCCTCCCCCAATTATAGAATTCAATTGCTCCTATCCTCGAAACATTTTTCGTCCCCGGCCCCTTTTAATTGGACCCGCGCGCTCGCGAATATTCCCTGCGAAAAAGAAAGTTATACGGAGAGGCGAGCGCGCTCGCGGAATCGAACACGTAGAAAGTCGCTGCTCCCGATATATTCGGCGATCCTCCGTTTCGCGGATCGCGGAAATTTCGTAGGGCCCACTTTCGTTTTTCCGCGCGCAGGACGCGCGTCTAAGCAGCTGGAACAACGGAGGCGGCGCGCGGGGGCGATTCTCTCTGCGGTGTCCCGCAAGATTGCACCGCGCGGCTTCGTCACGCCTCTTCTTCGCGAGGCGTCGCGGACGGGCGGCGGGAATATTTTCATTACCGGAACTGCTAAATTGCGGGTTTCGGCTCGACTGGCATTTTCACAGTTTTAATTTGCGACGTGAAAAGTTGTAAAAAAATTTAGACCGCTCGGAGACTAGAAGAATGCGTTCGAAAAGTGGCGCAAAGTAAAAGAAACTCCCCGCGTAAATCTCAAAAGTCGCATTATTCAAATTCGCGTGAAAGTTTCGGGGCGATCAAATCAAATCGCGCGTCGGCAAAGTGGATCGAGAAACTACTTAGGCGAAAAAGTTCCGGGGAAGTTTCTCAAAACCAGTTGGGTCTCGGAAAAAGTACGCTGCCGAGGCTGTCCTTGCAAAGGTTAAAAAACACCGCGCGTCCAGCAAACGCGCGAATCTTTCTCCCCCCTCCGGCCCGGAGGAGGTGTCGAGTTTACTCGAGCAACGGTACTCGATCAGCCGCGAAGGCTCATTGAAACGTCGCCGATATCAATGACGAATCAAGCGCCGGATCTTCCCCGCGTTAATCATCGCCGCGCGGATTAAAGGCGCGCGCCGAAGTGATTGATAAGTTATTTTAATTGGCGCGAGAGTCCAATCAGCTCGGAGAGCGCGGGGACGCTTTCTAACGGGGAAACGGGAACGGCCGATTACGTGGATACTCTAAATGTGTCGCCGACGACGAAGGAGCGCGGCTCGTTTGCGAGAGATATATCCAGGGATATGTGCCGGGGGACTCTAACGAGCTTCCAATTTTCATAATATGCGAGTCAAGGTCTGGGGGTCTTATTCGGGAGTTTCGAATTTTCGTCTCCTCCCCGGGGGAGGAAGAAGGGGGGAAAAAGTCTAGGAGTAATTGAATTTTAATGCTACGCTCATATCGTTCGCAGCTGGGCGATATGCATTATACATGCTTTATTAGAAGTAAAGTAAAACTGGTCTTTTATGAGCTTAAAATGGGTCGTATAATGATTCATCTCTCCGACATGTAAGCGACTGAATGTACAATAATGGGGGTTATAAAGAGGCTTTATATTTTTTTTCGCTCTTTTTTTTATTTTTTATTAAATCTTCGAGGATAAAAAGTTTTTTATATGCATTATGCAGGAATTCAATTTCAAGTCTGCTCACTGCAGATTAACATGTAGGTTAAAAGGACTTTTTAAACTAGTACGGGGAAGAAGAATACAAACGAAGAGTTAAACGTATCTCTAAAGAAGATGTTGAAACTTTCTTTTTTTTTTGTACTAACGATGCTCTAACGATTTATTACCGTACGTCGATGTGCTTTTATTGATTGATTTCCGAGACCCTAAAGACCCCCAAATTGACTTTTTATCAGACTGATTGATTCGAAGTGATTTACTCAATTTAAATGACGGCGCCGTTCAAACAATCCCACTTTGGAAAGTCAGCCCGAAACGAGGCAAGTTTTCATTAGCGTCGATGCCTCTTTCAAATGACGACCTAGCCAACCGACAATCACTATCATTAGTATCTCCTTCGCGCCTAAATAATAGGCGCCATTGACACTCGGCGCGACCGCCTACTTCGTAAAATCCTCCTCTTTCTCTCGGGGCGCTCGTCAACGCGCAGAGAGCCGTGGCTCGTCAACGCGAGCGTCGCCGTCCAGCAAAAAAGCCGGGCAGAAACGAGTCCGCGGCGGCGCGGTCCCCTTACGCGACTAGTAGCGCGACGCATCTATCGTGTGCGCGTAAACGCACGCCGGGCTCTCTTCCCGAGAAAGAAAGCTGCGCGCGCGAGAGAGAGAGAGAGAGAGAGAAAGAAAAAGCAGTCCGATTGCCGGAGAGCGCTTGAGAGAGGAGGAGTTTTTAAGCAGGGCAGCGCGCGTCCGGCGCAGTGACCTACTATCGTCGCTCCGCCGGCAGCGTGTATGTGCGCGATGCGCGCATCGCGCTCTCCGCGAGAGAGAGAGAGAGAGAGAGAGAAACAACCTGCCCAAGAGCGGCAAGTACGTCCTTGTCCGTTACCCTTCGCCGACTCCGAGGGAAGACTCCGCGTCGATCGAGGATATCTTTTGGATATAAAAGCTGGGCTTTATTAGCTCGGACGATCGAAGCGCGTCCGCGAGGTGCAGCGATTCCTGTAAGGAACGCCGTTCCGAAAAATGGGACTTTCTCGCGAATGGTTTTGGGGAAAAATATAATTGATGGGGAATTAATGTAAATTTATTAGTTTTCAAAGAAGCTCGAAAACGAGGCTCGCCGGGGAGAACTGGGATATTTATTATAGTCGTTTAAATTTTATTTACGACGTCAGCTTTCACCGAAAGCAGCTTGCGTCAGCCGGAAAAATTGTACGGCCGTTCCCGGGAAGGGGGAGAAAAACTGAAAATTTTGAGAAAATTCAGCGGCGGGAAAGGAAGCGCGACGGCATTCCTCAGTGGTAACAGTCGATTCCGTCAGACGCGTTACCGAATTAAGTGCTTCTTAACGGTTTCATCTTATTCAATGGAAACGAGAGATACCATAAAATTACTATCAATAACTAATAATTTATGATTTATAAAACGAATAATGCGCAAAATTATTCCAGTCTACTTCCCGACGACCGTATATCTCATTCTTATAAAGGACTTTTTAGCAATTTATCTCAATTCAATTAACTGATACCCGCCAATTCCATTACATTAACCAGAATGAATCCGTATATCATTACGGTTACTCACTTTTTCCCGCGGTATATACCCGATCGTTCGCATTTATCATCGCGCACCAAAGAAACGAATAAACGACTTCGATCGATGGCGATGCACTGTGATATCATATTCAACGCTTCGGCACCGACGACAAAAACCGTCACTTTCGATTCCTACGCCGATCGAAGGCGACGATATCGGCAGCTTCCCTCGGATCCTCGCCAGGCTCCGTCCCCGGCTCACTTTTCGCTTCTTGCGCCAATCGGCTTTTTATCGGCCGCGGGGAGGCTGTAAAGTCGCGTCGTTCGTCGCCTTTTTTCGCGCTTCACGGCTGTTTGCCTTTGGCCGCGCGGTAGTAGTTATTGTTCGTACCATTCGATGATTTACGAAACGACCCAACGACCGCGGTTGATGGGTTATCAAGCTAATTGGAGTTAAT
Organism: Ormyrus nitidulus; assembly: GCA_900474335.1. NCBI lineage: Eukaryota > Metazoa > Arthropoda > Insecta > Hymenoptera > Ormyridae > Ormyrus > Ormyrus nitidulus. The sequence goes on from UCOL01000379.1 coordinate 38,476, forward strand.
TAGTGTAATACGATTTTTAAATTTCTTAATTGGAGAGTTAATGACTCGCACTGATTCGTTAGTATTTTAGCGATTTTTAATTTAGCGGTTAGTGGGTTAGTTGAATATTAATTCACTGCGTTGTTTTTCTGGTACTTCGAACGTGTTTTTTTTTTTTTTTACCGTTTAAACGTACGATACGACATTTTTCTTGGCACTATAATTTTATTCATGCAAACTTCCAAAATGACACGTGAGATGCACAAAGTTAAGCAGATGAATCGAATTAACCACATTTACGCACAGGTCACATTGGTTTTTTTTTTTTAATTTTCAACTGTGTACTCACTGCCAACAATAACAACGGCAGCAATAACGAAAGGGCTGACTTCCGTAAACTCCTCCGCGTTCTATCCATCGTCTGTGTGTTTGTTGAACTCTGCAATGCAAAAGAAGAAACGCATAAGTATCACAATATTTTTTTTTTATTTCGTTAAATCTAACTTTTAGAAGAGGCAGTAAAAGGTTGTTTTTTTTACATTGTAACTCAAATTTAAAATCTTATGAATTAAAATACGATATAAGGTAATTATTTTTACTGGTCGTTACGCTTAACGGTATTTAACATTTTAAAATAATATTAAATATATTCAGTTATTAAATTTAAGCGTATTTATACCACAGGCGATTGGAAACGCATTTTACAGTTCATTGAGCAGTAAAAAAAGATTTTACGAAAAAAAAAAATCCGGAGGGCAAAAGAAATACTGCTGAATAAAAACTTATCAACTGGAAAAATTGGTTAATATATTCAATTATTTATATCGACTTTTACACGTGTAATAACATTTATGATTAACAGTTTTATAATGCGGCTCAAGGCTTCAAGAAATATCATAAGTGAGCGTCTCGAAAAAAATCTTTAATTTTCACTTTTTTCACATATCAAAATCCGCAAGTTAATAAAGCACTTATGCGATTTCTCGATCCTCAAAACCGAATTCCGGCATTCGAGACGAACTTCACAGCTTCCCGAACCGCACGCCGCTCGAGAGAGATCACCTCTCAACTTTCTCAAAGAAAAGGCACTGATTCGCACTTGTAAATCAACTCGTTCACTTATCCCTTACATCGATCGATATCCCTCAAGTTCCTTCCTTCGTTCGCACCGTCGCTACCACCTTACAGCGAACGGGAGGCGGAAGAAAAAAAAAGAGAGAAGGAGGAGGAAGAGAGGAGAGGAGACGACGGCGGGCGGAATCAGAGGCGCCTCATCGGGGCCCAAGGACCGAAAAAGCAACTCGCGCGGCTTCTCGTCGCGGCTTTGGGGCAGGCCCAACGTGACGTTTCTGCCCGACGGAGACTGACTGAACGCGAGCACCGGCGCGCCGAGCGCACGAGCGAACGTCCCACTGACCTACTCAGGGGGCCCGCTCTGCTACCGCCGTCCTCCCCCCCTCTCCTCCGCCGGGGCCCACCGGCAGCAGCAGCACACGCGCTCTTTCTTCTTCCTTTTCTCTTTCTCATTCACTATCTCGGCGCGACGCGGCGCGGTTCGGGCGCGTTTTTTTTTCAACGGGAAACGAAATTCCTCTCGGCGGGGGGACGCCCCCGGGCGGAATTGTATTCGCTTGTTTACCCCGAGCGAGCTCCCGCTCCTATTTTTAGATTCGCGCAGATTTGGATTCGGGTGAATAAAGTAATTTCGTCCGTGTGCACAAAGTACACGCGCGCCTTAATCCGCAGAAATTGACAAAAAAGCGCGGAGGTAAACAAGCGGCAAGAAGCGAGCGCGCGTCGTCGAGCCCTGCCAATTTATAATATATCGATCGGAACATAACCTTAATTAGCCTCAATTAACCGAATAACCTCGGCGCGGCATTTTTCAGCCGTGAAATTCTCGCTCTCGGGCTAAAAAGCCCCCCCGTGGAATGTTCGCCGGCGGACAGGAAGCGCGAATTAATATCGTCTCTCTGGGTTTTTTCTTCCTCGGCCGCGCTATCGCGCCATTAAAGTCAGAGCGCCGCGACGATGTTGTTTCCTGGCCCGCGGCCGTTCAATATAATACGCCGGGCGGCGCACAGGTGAAAGACTCATGCAGAGGAGTGCTCCTCCTTTCTCTCTCTCTCTCTCTCTCTCTCTCTCTTTCTCCTCCGCGAGAGAGAGAGAGAGAGAGCCTTAGGAGCGCGAGAAAGAGAAAGGCGGCCCTTTGCAGCGGCGAGCATTTTCTTTTTTTTCTCGGCTTTTTTGCTTTTGGGCTGCTTTACTTTTCTCGGGGATTGTATATACCGCGGGTTTTAACTGCAAACGAAAGTAATCATAAACGCGGCGGCGTCTCTCTCCCTCCCTCTCTCTCTCTCTCTCTCTCTCTCTCTCTTTCTCCCTCGCGAATTATCCTCCGCACTCTCTTTTAGCGTCGTGCTCATTTTTCCTTTCTCTCTAGATCGCTCGATTATACGTGTTTTTTGTTTCGCCGAGTTTCGCGGTTCCCCGTTTTTGCGCGGCGCGTTGCGGTGCGTTACGCGCCGGCGAAATTGATTTTGTCGAATTTCTTCGCTCCTTTTTCTCTCGGCTGCAGCGCCCCCCGAATATTTCGGAACTCGCTCGCCAGACCTCCTCTTCTCGACTCCGTTCTTTAGCCGCGATTTCTTTTTTCTGTAGCCCCCCCTCCTTTTTCGAGTAGTTTATTTTATTTTATTTTAATGGTTCCTTGTTGCGCGCGACGAAAGCCCGAGCAGGAATGCCTTAACGACGGGCCGGCAATTAAAATGACGACTCACTTAGCCGCGCGAGGTGGAATTAAAAATTAGCGAAATGCGAAAATAATTCTCGCCGCGCGCAAGAAGCTAATTAGCCGGAAAATAATGAAGCCGTTTTGTACGCATTAATAAGCCTTTTTGGCCGAGGAAAGCTCGCCGCGCGCCGATCCCTTCTCTCCCCGCGCCTGTAATTACGGCGAAAAACTTGGTTTTTTTTTCTCTCTCAAGCCCGCCGCGCGTCCCGTAAATCATCATCTCGTTCGACAAATTACAGGCAAACGGCGAGCGTAATTGCGGCCCCGAAGCACCGAGAGGAGAGCCGCAATCGTAAAGGCCCAATCTAGCCGTGAAAAAGCCAGAGAGCATAAAGAAGAAACTAACTTGTATACGCGCTTATCTACATAACCTGGCTGAGAAAGAAAACAGGAAAATGTAGACCTTCGAAAAAAAGAAAAGAAACAGCCGGCCAATCTGATTACCGCATTGTCATTCAAATGCGCTTCGAGTACTCGGAGCGCCTCGAGGAGAAAAGAGGAGCGTTGTGAAACGCTCGCGGCGCCGATAACGCGAGGAACAAAAGTGTCTACACGAGTAGCTGCTGCTCGCGTCAATGGAGGAAAGCCTGTTCCCGAAGCCGCGTGCGTGCCTGCTTTCGAGCGAGCGTTCCACGCTTACGCGGTGTTAATTATATCAAAGAGATGTAATTGCCGAGGCCTGATAATGACCTTGCCGAGATCGAGGCTGTAATTGATGTTTCGGCTTGATTAGGGCGTGCTGCTTTTGTGTTATTAAACAGATCTGCTCGAGTTTACTGTGTATGCTCAAGTTCTGCCTTTTTGCGGTAATTTCAGTTGAAAGCGTTCGGTTGCGGGATTGGCAAATATTTATCTGCACCGTTAAAAAGTTCAGTGTTCTTCGTTGGAACTCTCTCTTATGTAAAAGAGGAAATGTCGAAAATCACATTACATGAATTTTAACGGCGCCCTCAGCTTTTTCCGCGTCGACGGAATATTATCGCCCGATTTTCTGAGCACTCGACTAATTCCATTAATCGGGGTATTACGTGCACGCTCTCTTGTGCAGCGCAAACCTTATATTCCGGCAACTATTTCAACCAAGTAAAAAGCAAAAATCATCCCGCCTCTCTTTGCTTTTTAATTAGTTAAGACAACAAAGTCGGCCCCTTTCCGCCTCGGTCAATTCTCAGCCGTAACTCAAGCTCTCTCTCTCGTGTTTGCTCTCCGAATTCCCAGCTCGAAATCCCCGCACGAGGTCCGATCGAATGTAGGCTACTTCCCAAGCGCGCATTTCTACATTTTTCGCGCTCGAGCTAACGTGCTAGAAAAAAAAAAAAAAAAAAAAGAAGCACGCGCAGAAAAAGAAAGAAAAAAAGAGAGCGCGTCGTTTACCGGCGATGAAAGCGATTTTGCATAACGCGCGCCGGCGACCCAGTTTTTCTGCCCGCATAGAGTCCTGACCATCCGGAAGTTGAGCGCGCGATATCCCCCGCGAAAGCGAAACGCCTCTCGGGCTTTCTACTGTAACGCCTCCTCTTATCGGCGCGAGATAAGGCGCCGATTTTGCAGCCCAGCAGACGGGGGGTTGGGGGCCTTTCGCTTTCCGCGACTAGCTCCTTTTTGCATGTAAGCAGGAGATCGCTTCCGCCGCCGAGCAGAATCGCCCGATAGCGCTTTCTGGGCGAGTAGGTTGAGAGCCGCCTTCGATGTTATCGAAGTGGAGCGAATGTGCCGAGAAAGAGGGAGCGATTGTCTCTGTTTCTATCGCCACAGGTTTCGCGCCCGTTTGGGGCTTCGGACGACGAGACTGATATGTCTTCGGTGGAATGTAAATCCAGCGGGGAGGGTAAATAATGGAAAGTACTGGCGTTTCGTTCTGCTATTGTTTTGCCGCCTTGTTTTTACGGCTATTTTACGATGCTTAATGAATGTGATCTTTTTGCTTACTCTCTTAGGCTTGAGCTTACTTTTATTATCGACTAGTTCGAATTTATTAAAAGTTATATTTCAGCTCGGTTAATTATTATTGTGTACAGCCCGTATTCGCGAAGCGAAGAGATTCACATCTGGTAAATACAAACACATTTCACTCGGATAAGTAAGGTAATATCGGCGAGGAAATTAGTTTTCAAACAGTTTTTACCGGGATGTAAAAATAGAAGGAAATATGTGCAAGTAATAGCCGCAGCTTTGAGAGTTATATATTTATTAGTTACTATACAGACGCGCGTTGATTACATTCATTCCGAGAGTTAAGTACAGAATTTATGCTTTCGGATTTCAAATTTGAAAGTCGAAATATATGGGACAAGGAAACGCTCGATTCGTTGTGCATTTTATATACGGTAATTTTAATTGTTCTGCATTCGTATACACATACATATATAATACGCCGGCGGCACAATTCGCAATAAACAAACTAACGAGGACCCGCGCGGCATGAAAACGAGGTCCCCTCGAATTAACGTCGTTCGCGTTACTTCGCAGGAGCTGCGACACAGCGACGAGCGTAAAAAAAAAACGATCGCGCTCCTAAACGCGAGAAAAACCGCGCCGCGCGCCGCCGCCGGGTTCAATGAAATCCAATGTGGCATAACGTCCGTAAAAAGAAATCTCGCGCGTGACACTTTCGAGGCTTGTATCAACACATCGAAATCTCCTGCTTACACGCCGGTTCGCCGTATAAATAATTCATAAAGCCCCGCCGCCGCAACGGTCCATCAATAAACGATCCCCGCTCTCCCGCGTATAAAATTCCACGCAGTCCGCACGCAGGCCGGAAACAATCGGGCGCCTAGCGGCCGCGTAAAAATCCCCGCGCCCGCGCCGAAAATTCAATTTCTCCCGTCGAATATCCGTCGACGTGCCGCGCGCGAGTCCGGCTGAAAACCGGCCCCGAAAAGAAAGAAAGTAAACTGCGGAAAAAAAGTCAGGTGAACCGGAGTGCGATGAACCGCGGATATGGGTCGAATCGCGTCACTTTTCCAAGGTCGAAATCCTGATGGCGGCGAGGGAAGGGGGAGTATGGCTTAGGTGAAAGCGGCGGCCCCAAAAACTCATCTCTCTCTCTCTCTCTTTCTCCCGGCTGCTGCTTAGCCGCGAGTTTATATTCACACAGCCGGAAACACACACGCCGCGCGGCTGGCTTTTCGTTCTCAAGACCCAAATCCGAGGCTACGTGAGGAGCAAGGCTGCGCCTACTTTACGCGCCGCGGAGCATCCACGTCCGCGATATATTTTAGAAATACCCGCGCCGAGAGAGAGAGAGAGAGAGAGAGAGAGGGCATTTTTTTCGCGCCCGGTGAATTATTGGAAAGAGTGGCCTCGCCGGTGGTTTTGCGCCGCCGCCGAGGAATGCGCTTCGACGGTAAGTGGATGGTTAGCCTTTGAGAAATGACGTTGTTTATGATGATTTTTCGTTTGGGGAAACAAATAGTTTTTAAAGGATCGCCGATGATGTATTACACTCGTTTATTGTATTCTGCTTAATTGGATTCAGTTAGTATTCTTGGATCGTTCGACCGTTATGTCACGACTTGTAAGCTTTCTTCCTATAGAATATCAATAAGGACAGTTTAAGACGCCATTAATTTCATTCAGATTGATCGAATAAAATTGACGCGTCAACGTTTCTTTCAACTTATGTGACAACAATCATCGTCAAAGTTTATCTCCGTTTTAGCCCAGTAACTTTGCCGTTCCGACAAGCGTCGCCAAAATAAATTAAAAACCCATAAACAATACCTCAAAACCCCAAAACCAGTCAATGATCCATCTTAAACTCCGATGAAATATTCATCAGCCTCTCGCGGCAGCGGTAAATTCGCAATAAAAAAAAAAAGTGTGCTACAAAAGGAACCACTAAAACTCCCCACCGCGTAAACTTTAACCAACAATCAATTCCCTTGCAACGCCAAAAAAAAGCAGCGGCGCCGTTTATCCAAATCATCCCAGCCTACAATTTTCGGGGCCGCCGCAACTCGGCCGAATAAAACAACCGCGTCAATTAAGCCCACCGCTGGAGGCGTCTGGGCAAATAGCCATTTGTCAGCTGGTGGATAGTAATCGGTCGCCTGGGAAAACTGAACGAGCCTCGCAGAGCTCGAAACAAAAAAAGGGATCCTCGCGTGGATTGTTTTGTCACGTGCGAAAGGGACGTTTTTTTTTTTTTTTTTCCAGCAAGAAGACGAGCGACTTTGCGGCTTGCGAAAATTTTGTTATCTCGCCGCGGTTCGTTGGCCGCGGCTCGAAAGCCGATCGGCTGCGAGTTATTTATCGCGCGGGGATTTTACGTCGAAGAAAGGAAGGAATTAAAAATCGAATCGACGAATCTGGGTCAGATATCCGCATTAAAAATACCCGAGTTCGATAAGTATATACAAAACGCGAAAAACAAAACGGCGGATCCGTCAAAACTCTCGTGCCAGAGGGCCTCGCGGCTCCGTAAATCGCTCGGATTTATTCGCGGAGAGAGAAGTTCAATGCATAACGCGCGCTCGCGCGCGCCTCACACGACGCCTGGCGCGCATTAAACTCCCGCGGTGAAAAAAAAAGCGCGGTGACTTATGTCCCTTTCACGCCGCGTATAAAACACACATCGCTCGCCGACAGCTCCGATGATCGTCTCCTCTGCGTCCCCGATCGTCGCCGCCGCGGCGAGAAAGTCGAAATTGCGCGCGAAACGGTTTCGTTTTAAAGGAGATCGCACGTCGGCTAAATTACTGTAATTCCGCTCTCTCGCGGCTGCGCTTAATTTTGCAAAGAGGAATGAAGCGTGATTCCGCGCTCGAATACACACACATATATATACGTATACGCAGTTTCCGGCGGCGGGGGAAGAGGATGATCCGTCGACGCTCGACGACGATAAAATCGCTGCGGTTGTTCCGACGGGGATCTCGAGCGATCTCCGAGCGAGAGAGAGAGAGAGCGGTAATTGGAACGAGCGATTAAGGATTATTGCGGTGCTTAGCGGGAGCCTGCGAGGTGAGGATCACAGAGCGCCGTAAGAGCGCCGATTGGCGGCTGCTGTTTTAGATTATTGGTTCTTGCGCTTTTACTGTTTGCACGTCGGAGAATCCCGGGAGGTTCGCTAATAATGTTTGTATTATATACTCTTTGGAAGGAAGGACGGGTGCATTGTAATAATATACTTTCTTCGCTGAAAAATAGGTTGCGACTTTAATTGAAATAGTGCATTCTTTTAACATACTAAAATCTCCGTTATGTTTCATGATTCCAACCGAAGATTATCATTTAAGACACGTTTATTGTGCGGCTTCTGCGGAGCTTGAACTCGATTCAAATTAATTTAATGAACAGAAATCCTACTTTAAAGATAATTACTACACTCGTGTATGCATCAAAATAAATAAATCTCGAACAAATTAAAGTTTCTCCTCATTCGGAGTAACGTTTTCCGCTAAAATAAATCACCCTCCGCGAACACCATAAAACCCTCGAATTTCAACTACACCACGACACTAATTAACTCGGTGACTAAAAGAAAAAACAGACCTAACATATTCCTCGAAGCTTATCCAAGCGGGAACCCCCCCCCCGCGAAAATTGGAAGCTTCGTCGCGGCATTTTCCGCGCCGAGTCGCTTTAACGGAACGGCGGCGCGAGTAGCGGAGAAAATCGGTATCGCCGACTCGCCGATATACCACCTTGCAGGACGAAAGCGCCCGGAGGCGCATCGACTCGGTCTCGCTCGGCGATGCCGCGCGTGCCACATATTTCGCGCGTGTGTAATCAGCGCCGTCGCGATCCTAACCAAGGAGGACACGCGGATTTTCCCCCGGTTATCAGCGGCCCCCCCGAGATCAATTGCCGGGTCATTTGTCGTTTATTCGGTTAATGTTCCGTGGAAAAGCGTATATGCGAAACTTTTAATTACGATTTCGGGGGATAAAACTGTTATTTATCTACCGAATGAAGGTAAGTTCCTTCCTTCCAATTGAACCGGCATCGTTCATCAGGTGCAGCGAAAGATACAAAGCAGCTTTACAGAAAATCTCCTCTCCCAAGTATACTTTCAACCTCATAAAGTAGCCGCTCGAACTTATGATACCGACAGCTATCAAAGGATCGCATCGGCAGCCGCGGCATTATACGCTAAGTAGATTACACCGATGGCGGGATAAGCTAGGATTTCATTGCGCGCGGCGGCGGCGGCCATTTTTTACGGACCACTTTCCCATAGAGCCGCGAAAGAGGTCAGCCATCCTCCTCCGACGATATCTGCAGCCGAGCGGGACACGACAATGCGAGACGCGTTCCGTCAAAAGCAAAATCTATCGCTTTGCGCGGAGCGCTTCCTCATCGGCCATTCAAGCCGCGAGACATCGTTCTCGGCTGTATGGTATTTGCAGCCATTGATTTCCCCCGAGCAAAGTCCCCTCTTCTCGCCTCCTCGCGCTTTCCTGCCTTTGTACTCTGCGGGCGACTGCCGCCGGACGCGAAATCGATTTTCCGTAAACGATATATATTCTGGCGCGCTCAATATTACGCCGAGAGCCAAGAGCTCATTTCCAGGGGCCAAAATCGACTCCGAATTCGGATAGAATTACCTTTGTTCCGGAGTCTTTGAGAGTAAACAGTTATGCGTTATTGCGGACGAATGAGAAAATAATTCAGGCCGAGGCTGGAGGATCGGCGAGTGTTGACTGGGAGATAAAGATCAGTAATTTCTAGCCGAGGATGTAGTTTTAAAACCGAGATGGATATAGAGCCTGAGAGTCGAAAATAAATATAAAAAGCCGAGGCGGAAGAAAAATGAAATAGAAAGTAACGGCCGAGGCATTGTGAGAAGATATTTGTTAAAAGAGAGCTTTAGATAAATTGTACCTCGGGTGAGATATGGTGCACGGCGGAGAAAGTATATATAGGTAAGAAGAAACAATACGTAGGGATCGTAAATAGAGTGAATCAAACGAGAAATTGAAATGTGTAAAAAAAAAAGAAAATTCCCGATAGAAATTATATTTGAAAACCAAAGTTTAATACGACAATGAAGAAGTAAAGTAAATCCATGGAGAAGAGATAAGAGATCTTGGGCAAAAAATGAGAAAGATTGAAGAAGAATAAGTCGTGATAAGTTATTCACCAGAGAAATCAAAGGAAAAAAGGGGAGCGGAGGGCAGATTCGAGAAAAGATGAGAGATATATGCGAAGCGGACAAATGGAGGGAATATGAACAAAGTTAAAACCCCCAGGAATACTTAGGGAGAAATAAATCACGCGCCACCTCGGATGCTCCGAAAATCGAGTCGGAGCGACACTGTCGGAGATGAGGCGCGATTGTATTCGAGAGAGAGAGAGAGAAAAAAAAAAGGAACACCGCACAGCCCATAACGTAACACCTCGGAGAAAAATCGGGCGCTCGCGGCTCCTCTGCGCGCGCACCTCGGCACGTCCGAGAAAGTCAGTCCACGCATCGGCGGATATAATTGGAACGATCGCGGAGGTAGGCATAATAGCCGCTCGCTCGAGGAAAGGATTTCTCGGAAAAGCCTCTCCCTCTCTCTCGCCTCTGGATTCGAAAAAAAAGAAAGGCAAGCTCGACGTGTTTATCGAGGGATATTGTCGCGCGCTTTTCCTCCGTTGCGGGAAGAATTTCGGGACGGAATGCAGCCCGATTATATATATTCATATTGATAAATGCCAGGTGATTGATCGGAGCTCGCGGAAACTCCCGCTGCTTGTTTTTTTCTCTTTTGTTTTTTTCGAAGCCGTGGAATATTTCTATATGTTCCGGCGCTTCTGATTCGTTATTCGCTGCAAAGGAGATCATTGATGAAAGTTTGAATTAATTAGCCAGATGACATAGATTTGATTCGAAAAGTGCTCCAAAGTGTGGACGGGAATTTCGAGAATTTCAAATGTATCACAAATTGTATCGGGGGAATTAAATTGACGCCACGTACAGTTATAATCTCCGATACATTTGCAAATGGAAACCCAATCCTGATAATACTAAAACGCATTAACTCGTACACTATAAGTAAAGGGGCGAAGAAGTAGTTCATCAAAATGAAATTAAAAAAAAAAGAAGATTATTGCGCACTGCAGAAATCGTCGAGAGTATTTTCGTAAAACGTAACGCAATTATTTCCCTCCGTCCACCCGAGTTTTCGAGCAAACTCGCTCGCTGCGTCTCCGAGAAAAAAGAATCAAATTACCAGCGAGTGAAAGTTGAAATACGCTCCAATTTTTACAAGACAATGGCCCCAAACGCAGGAGGCGTACATCAAGGACCGTCGTTCCTTTTACTTTCGGCCGTCCGTTAGAAATAAAAAAGAAAGAAAGAAAGCAAAAAAAGAAGCCAGGCATCTCGAGTCGAAAAGCCGCCTCGCGCAGAACAAAGCGAAAAGGAATCGGAAGAAGCCGTCGGCCGGCTTTCTTTATCCCTCGCTCGCTCGCGGAAGTGAGATATCGGATAACGAGCGAATGTTGCCGTCCGTCTCACTTTCCCGCGGGGGCCCTTCTCGGGGCCTCCTATACCTTCGCGCGCGCATTATACACACGCGACAGGTGTGCGTGCTACACGGAGCGCGTGACGCAAGCCGAGTCCCGTTAGGAAGAAGCCCCGCGCGGAGGAGGGGCGGCGCGCACCGGCCGAGCTCGAAAGTGAGCGCACGAGCTGCGCGTCTTCTTCTTCTTCTTCTTCTTTTTTCCGCGCTGGTAACGAGCGACGGAGTACCGTACGAAAAATGCAGCCCGGATATATGCCCCGGCGAATTACGCGAGCGTTTGCGCAACCTTTTTTTTCGGCGCTCCTCCGCGGGGGGAGGGGGAGAGGAGGCGTAGTCGGACTGGCCGCGGGGGCACTTTTGTCGTTGTTTTGGTTCGGCGAATTGGGACGTTGAGGACGTGCGATGTCGATCGGTTCAGGAGGAGTTTTTAAATATAGCTCAAAGTGTTTTGTGATGCTCGTTGCCGTGAAGACCGTTTGGTTAATGTTCCCAAAGTTCCGGGTAATAAATTGCACGAGGCTTGCTCCGCGATTATAATGGAATGTAGGCGATAATTGATACGATTTAAGACCGACACTTGCAGCTCCCAACTACAGCGCTCATTTACCCGTATTACAAACATAAAAGAACCCAAACTTTCGACGAGCCTCAATCTGCCGTTCATAAAGGAGCTTAGCCGCGGCGAACGGGCATAAAAAAAAAAAATTGAGCGCGACAGCGGCGGCGGCGGCGGCGGCGAGTCAACGCACTTGGAGAAAGAGGCGCGAGCGCTGCACCAGATACGCGCGCGCTCGCCTCTTTCTCCCCGGGGCCGGTCTTCGGAAGATCCGCGACGCGTCGTTCGTTGCAGCTAATTAAGGACTGAAAAAGCGCGTGTTGTCGCCTACGCGCAGGCACCTTCCTCCTCCTCCTCCTCCTCTCCTTTCAGCAGGTGAAGAAAGCGCGAAATTGCGCGCGGGCCCCCGCGGAGGTAAATTGATGGAAATTCGTCGCGGTCGTTGGGCTCCCCTCCGCTCCCCCTCCCGATATATTTGAGTTTCTAGACATTACCGTTTGGCAGTGATTAATTGGGAGGCAAATCGCGCTTTGATTTCGTTCGTTCTAATGATAATTATGCAAAGCACTGTTAATTAATCTGTTAATGAATGCGAGCCTTTTTTTTTGCGACGGTCGGTTTAGGAGGGGCGCCGCGGGTACTGTTACGGAATAATTAACGCAATCAATCCAGCGACGCGCGCGATAATGTAATAAAACTCGCGCGGCACAGTGCTTTTCGCTGCGGATCAAAGCCCCGTCGGTCAGGTCGGCGATTTGGCCACGCACTATTTTTTTAAAGGCCAAGGCGCTTGGACTAAATTTTTCGTACACGTAAACAGCGATTTTTCCCCAGACTCTCCGCTCGGCTGGGGTTCCGTGCGCCGAACTGCAGATGAGTTGCGCGCAACCCGGCTACCGGTTCGTTAGGCAGAATTAATTAATAGACCCACGGCGCCGAGATTTTTAATTGCTCTCTCTCTCTCTCTCTCTCTCTCTCTCTCTCTCTCTCTCTCTCTCTCTCTCTCTTCTCCGCCGTCTTGTTATTTTTTTAAAACACATATTGTACTCGGGCGAATTGTGGCGCGCATAATGCGATAATGGATGATCTGGAGCGATGCTCCGGTTAGGGGAACCTATTATCAGCTAAGCAAATACAAGAGCGTTGAATTTATTCGTTTGACGCCTTAACTTCTCTGGATCGCTCGAGCATATTCTAAAAGAAAATCCGTAAAAAGTTTTCAAAGAAACGCGGAAACTTTCGGCGACAATGTATAGGCAATTACTCCGATTAGTAAGTTTTTTCTTCCTGAAAAATGAGCAAATTTTCCGTCCGCTAAACTTCCACCCAGAGAACGTTTCACCCGCTAACAAGTCTCCGAAATTCCTCTGCCTCGCATTAAGATGCATTTAGCGGAGTTTCCAATTAAGCCGCGCGCGAGACCGGATCGATGCCCCGCAGATCGCGGCTTTCACGTTGTCCCCGCGCTCCCACGACAATGAACCGCGCGCCCGTCTCGGACAATGATTGCTTTCGCGACGTGTACATATACCTGCTCGCGACGTCCATCCTCTCCTCGAGAGATCCCCGGCGCGCGCGCGCAGAAGTGTCCAGAAAAGCATTTTTTTTACCCGCTCCAACACTGGCACATGTCCCATTGACTCGGAAACTTTCACTTCCGGGACTTTGCGAGGAGAAGGCGGAACGGCCTACACGCGGTCGTTTGAGACGAGGCGCCTTTTTTTCTCTAATCTAAGCTCCTTCGAAAAGAGGTACGGCTTTAAATGGTAAGGAGGCTTTGGAATCGGCGTGGGCGGCGCTGTCTGCCTTGATTTTTAGGGTTTTAGGCAACGGTTTCACTGAATTATTAAGATGATTACGGTGTGCAGTCGGTTAAAAAGTAGTGACGGCTGAAATTCTTTAAAAGTCTATTCAGAAGCTATATTTTCACCGAAGGGTTCGTCGATCGTCCAGCATTCCCATTAATTCGATACAAGTCGGAAACTCGGGAAGCAGAAGCCCCGTCGGACGCGTTGAAGCGTTACACATCCTCCATTAGCCTACTTAAAATCGTCAGTCTCACGGCTCTTGCTCGCATTATGCCTTAGATCCTTGAATGGCTTACACACTATGCCGCTCTTACACGTGCTCCGCGCACACATCCATCTCTCTCTCTCTCCCTCGCCCGCGGCCTTATTCTCGCGGAGAGGAAGGAGGGAAGGACAGAGACGGAGAACGTTGACACACTGACTCGCTACCCCACATACCCTTTTACCTCTCGGACGCCGCGCACGACTCTCGCTCCGTGTATACGTTTGTGTGCGCGCGTGTGTGTGTGTGTGTGTATCTGCGCGCATGACTCGCGAGAGAGGTGAAATCGACTCGCGATTTTCGAGACATTTTCGCCCGCGTCTAAAGAGAGAGGATTAGCATCCGGGGAAGACTCACGGCGCTGCTTACATTAGTCGGCGCGCGAGCTGCGCTTGATGGATCACCCCGCGGCCGACACAGACAGCGATCGAGTTTCGATCGTGAGCGCGAGAGACGACTCTTTTTTCGTCGTGCCCCCCCGTCGGCGACTGTTTTCGCGCGCGGACAGCTGGAGCGTGGAATACGTTTCGCTGCCGGTTTCGAGAACGTTTCTTTTTTTTTTTCTTTTACTCTAATCGTCCTTGACCGCGGTGTGTTACTTCTCGAGATTGAGACTTTTAGCGAGGATAGATTTTTTTTTTTTTCTTCGTCACACTTTACCGTCGATACGTGATTTTACTTTAGTTACATTGACAATTTAACAAAATCGAATTTTAAAGGGGACTCTATCGCTACAGCTTGCAAATTTGCGAGTTCACAGCACATCCGATTTCGCGCGCCAAATCCTCTCTCTCTCTCTCTCTCGTAGCACTCTGAGCCCGCCAAGCCACAGCAGGGTCGCCTTCCACACACGAAAATCGAAGCAAATCCACAAACCTTTTCCAAACTCAAGTCCCGTCGGTCGTCTCCTGCCTCTCTTCTTCGCGAACGGTCACGTTATCAAACACTCAAAACACTCAAGTTTACAATATATCCTCTTCCTCCAACGATGCACTTTCCTCTTCGGCGCGCGATCGCGCTGTCCGCCGAATAATTCTGGCGCCGCGCGGCTCGTCCACTTGGGGAGAGAGAATGCTCCGGTGAGAGAGAGAGATGGGGTGGGAGAAAGACTCTCTCTCGCTCTCAGTCCTGGTGCACCGCGTGGAGACGCGTCGCTCGGGTGGTTCGTCGTTGTGAGCCCGTCGGTTTCGTCGTCCGGCCTATATACGCTCCCCCACTTCGGGCCCTGCTTTCACCGAAATCCTACCCGTGTGCGTGTGCCGAGCGAGCGAGTCTGGGTAATTGGGCATTCCGGCCCGAGCGAGAGAGAGAGAGAGAGAGAGGAGGCCGGGTGGCGGTGCGTCCGTCGAGGGGTGGGGGCGCCTTGACGTCAACTTCCCCGGAACCAGGATGCGTTAGAGAGGCGAGAAAGTGAAAAATACCTGGCGATTTGGCTCGGCTGCGGTCAAGTGCATTGCGAAAGTGGGATCGGTGAGTCAGCTGGGGATACTGGGGAGGATGCTGGGGACCGGAGCTCGATTGTTGTTGCGCAATGATGGGAGACGTCAGGAATAAATGAATAATTATTGGAAATGTTTGAATTTGTATCGGTACCCTCTGTAAATGTTGCGATTATAGAAAACCGTGTAATGGTGTTTTCTGTCTCAAACCATTGAGTAACAATGATTATTCAGCGTTTGCTGTGAATTATTCTATTGATAAAACATAACGATTTTTAATGCGGTAAATAAAGCTTAAAAAATTTTAAGCATGTTACGTCTTACCACATCTAGCCGATTCTACTTAATGCATGTCAGACAATGTCTAAGGCGCTTGCAAATACTTCTTTTTTTTTTAATTTTTTCATAAACAATTTAAAAAAATTAGCCTCAAAGTGAAACCTAGAATAAGAGCGAAATAAGGTTACCCTGAGCTGCTAAAAGCTGCGCTTAACCATGATGCAAAAGTAGTTCCTCAACATATTCTAATGAAAATCAAATCGTGGGGAAATTATGTGCGAACAAAATGTAGAACGAAGATATTTAAATTCTTCATTTTAATTCCTTTAACGGCTGAAATTCCACCTTGTTGTCGTTATCTTTCAGCATTGTGACCTTGATACATAACATAATGGCAACATTATAAAAGTTTTCCTGCTCTCCGCAGGAAAATTAGTTACCTAGATTTCGAAAACAAATACAGTAGAAGATTCAATTTTTTTTTTTATTGTATTTAAATAATAGCTTGAAATTTGCATTTTAATTGTGGAAGGTTTTATCTTATTTTAATGAACTGTTATGTTATTAATGAGATATAACATAATTAACTAACTATTAAAGATTTAAACATTAATAACTCAGAATTAAAATTAAAATTGAATTCTTCCATCATCATTTACATTTACGAATTTATTTCAGCGAAATTTTATAAAAGCACTCCCCGAAAATAAAAGCATCTCCTAATCGTAAATAATGCCCGCTAAAAAGCACCAAAACCAGAGCTCCGACTGCCGATAATCTGAACAAATCTCGAAGAGCCGCGGCAGCGTTTTTCACGTCGTGCACCCGAACAAACGTTCCCTAAAAGGATACCCGGCGAAGCGAGCCGGCATCCGATGTCGCCGGCAGAACCGCGGCGAAATCTAAATCCTCGCGGCTCACTGTTTTGCATACTCGTGCAAAGCAAATCCCTCGGCGAGCTCTCCCCCTTTCGCCAAATTAAAGGCTCCCCGTTCGCACCTGTTACGCTCGTATTATTAGGAAAGTCGAGCGTTTATGCGTCGTCGCTTTCTTTTTTTTTTTTCTTAATCATCGCCGATCGAGCGGCTGAATCACGTCGTCGCGGGCGGAATGACAAGTGGATATTCGGAGCGGCGCCGGCAAACCGGAAGCGTATACCTATAAGCTCGGGCGCGCAGGCGCCGAGTGAAAGTGCTCGCGCGGGCAACAGGATCCTCGTAGGAAGCTGCCGCGCGTTTTAATTCGATTAGCGGCCTCGGGAGTTTTCACGGCTTGCCTACCTCGCGGGTTGACGCGCGAGCGGCCTGAATATTCTGCCGCGCGGAGGCGGAGCGAGATTCTAGTCGGCTTTTTTCCTCGATAATTGAGCTTTTGAAAGCCGGGAGATATTGCGAGTGGATTAGTTTTGGATTTTTGATCCTTGATAGGCGTTTCTTTAGCTCGTTGTAATTGGACGGAAGGTGTAGGGAGATAGCGGGTAATGGAGTATCTTGTACTTGGACGATGCTTGCATTTGAATTTAATGGCTGCTTTTTTGAAAGCATGTACGTAGCGCGTTGAAAATTTAATAAAAAGTTAATGTACCTGTTGATCATTAATGTTTATTTTAATTATTCCGATGAAAATTAATATATTTTTAACAAATTTCCAACCACACAAGTATATAAAGAACAAACGTTCTGCTATTCGTTAGTTGTTGTACAGCTTTAACCGAATAGCCGGAATGCTCTCTTTACGTGTTTTAACTTACAATTAGTATTGTAGTTTTATATCGTACAAACATAAACGGTAGAAACTATATCATTTAAACCTACTTTGAAATCTGAACAGACTGGACGTAAAATAAATATTAAACGTACCCGTAGTTTAATGTACTTTTACTCTAAACATAGTTCGTTGTACCGCGAATATTAATTCGTCCGTGTTATCTCTACTTAAATTAAAGTAATGCAGCATTAATATTATTTAAAATAATTGTTTACTGCGGCAAATTAGTACAACTTTCTTCAATTTGTATTCAGCATACGATCAAAGTGCGATAAAACTGCCAAGATTTTTTGTCCTACTGTTTTTATAAGTGTACATAATTACTTATGCACTTTACACTTCTATTCATAAAGAAAACCTTAGGCCACATTCAATTAACGGTCGTATCTTAATTGAATTAAAGAAATTCTCTTGCAGAGGCATTAACATTTGGTGGCCTCAATACAAGATACGAAGTCTTTATTGTGCCTAATAAGACTATATGTTTTCAAATCAAATTTATCGCGGAGAAAGTAAAACTATCATAACGCTGCATTTTCTTTTCGACTTGTTTGGGTCGCTGTGTCGAATCACTAATCTAAAATTCAGAGCGGAGATAAGAAAAATTAAACCTGGCTTTTTACTCACACTTTTCGTCATTGTCTCGATGTAAAATGTAATGAAATGTGCACCATTGTAAGGAGGAAAAGGTTTTTATTTAATTAGGTATAATTAAAAGGCAAGTTTTGTGGGTTGATGTAGATACGGACTGCATAATAACACGATTAATTAAGTATATAAAGTATCAAATTATTATAATTTTTCATTAAATAATAACAAGTTTAAACATTTACTCAAATATACGCGTAACATAATTTCATTATCTATCTCGAGCACTACTGTATAAACTAGATGTTATTCCACGATAAAACGCCATAATTTTACGGCGAAATTGTCACAGAAACAGTTCGAGCGCGTAAAGCCTCTCAAAAAGACTAAATTTTATCGTCATTCGATTTAGAAAAGCAATTCGCTCAAAATGTCTCTCCCGATAACTATATCGGCGCAATGTAGTTTCTACCATGTATACTCATCGCGCGGCAATTATAAAATTCACAATCACTCATCGGCCGGCAACCGCCGCATAAACCGTCATTAGAAAACCCGCGCATAAAACTTCCACCGACAACTCTATATACTGCAGCCGCTCGAAAAAAAGGCCAAAAACACGCGCTCATAAAGTTTTAATCATCCGAGTGATCCAATTCCCGATCCGCGACTTTCCCCTCGTTTATATTTGTTTTGATCCATCGCTTAGCGCGCTAAGTATATATGTAAAAGTACGACTGCCGCTGCTGGAATAATAACGATTAGAAAAGCGTCGCGTCTCTCATTATGGGGGAAAAAAGGACGAATGGACCCCGGGGAATTTGCATAGCCGGGAGTAGGTCGCGTCGCGCCGGAAGTGATGCGTCTGCAGCAGTAGTCTGGTTGCCGCAGTCAGCGAGTGTGTACCGTCTTTTCCCAATTTCACTCGATTCGACTACCGCTCCGTGAGCCGCATCGCCAAGCTGCAGGGGGAGGAGGAGGAGGAGAGCTTGTCGCTCTCCGAGCTCGATTGCTCTTTGACGATGTAGACGCTGTCAAAGGTCTCGGAAAGTACTTGGCATTTATTTTATTTCGTACGTGTCGGGGCGATAAAGGAAATTTTTCCAATTTCTGCTTTATCTCCCGCGTCGGAATCGAAGAGAAGTCTCTTGCAATTTTGACTTTTTCGAAATATTCTAATTCTTTTGGTGATTCATATTATTTTTATTAAAAAACAAAGGGCGCAAAATGCTACATTCCCTGCCTGGAAAGTCTTTTATGTATTGATCTGAAAATTCTTTGAATTTACTGAATTCCCCAACAATTCAATCGTTATTTTATTAAATACTGCAATTTTTGAAAATTCCTTTACAGTAAAATACCTTCACAGCCGTAAAAATAAACGAGAACCGCTTAACAATATCCACTTGAAACCCCGCCTGAAAAATGTACAATTCATATTTAATAAACCCTAGAGGCAAAAAAAGGCTTCAGCAAGAAATGCACTCAGCGCCCACTAAAAGTAATATTAAATCTTTCACATGCGGGATATTATATTACTTCAATTGCATTTTAGCGAGTGCCTGTGAAAAAGTTAGTTCCGCGCAGGCAGCAGCCACCGGAATCCATGACAGCGCTGAATAGAGCAAGAAAGAAATAAAGAAAGAGGCGCGCGGAGAAAAGAGGAGAGCTCCACTTCCATGCCGGACTACTGCTCGGCGTTAATTTTAAAAAGCCATTTCTTTACATGACTTGCTTTAATTTTAAAAGTATAATGCTCTCTCTCTCTCTCTTTCTCTCGGCTTTCGCTGAAATGAAAAAAAAATGTAGATTGCCCGTTTGATGATGCGCGAGTGGACTCGCGAGCATTGACTGTTAACTGCCGGATATACGTATACCAGGGGAAACTAACGAGTTAATTATTTTTTAATTTATTGGTAAATTAGAGGCTCTAAATAAAATCGTTCTGCTAAAAATGATCTGCTTTCTAAAAATGAAAACGATATTCCCTCGCTTTACGGTATGTTTATGCGCGTCGTAAAAATACTCCTTTTTTTTCTAGTTTTAAAGACGATTTATCGGCCGACTTTGACGCTCAGAATTTGCTACGTTTAATAAAATATTACTTCGACAGGCAAGTCGCTGGAGATACTTTCGGCTTAACGACACTTTCATGCCTGCATTAGTTGCATGTAAATTAATCATAAGTAGAAGCTTAGAGCGTAAAAGGACGAGCATTTAAAATTCTTGGAAAATTATGTTTCCTAGCCAAAACGTTTCCTATACAAAACGTCTATTATGTTTCCTATAGCCTCCTATGGTGCAATTATCATTTATTATAATTAAATAATTAAGAGATAACAATTATTTCCAATTAAAGGATTAATAAATACAAGTATCCCTAACGAAAATCTAAACGAGTTCTTCCATCGTTACCAGTTGGCTTTATCTACTTATTTTTCATAAGACAAACTACTTTAAGACTGGTTTTAGCCTTTAAGTATTTTAATATTCCAGTCTCACTATCAAACCTCATTTATTTCGTTTCTGACCAAAATGCGTTTCATCCTAATAATGTTTCTAATTTTCTGCACATTTTACTCTTATCGCAAGATAAATACAATTCTCACCTTCAATTCTTGACAACATCTACCGCGCTAACCCGTTTAAATCTCTTCGCCCAACCGCTCAATGACTAATCCCAACGTCAAAAAAAAAAATCAGCAATTCAAAACCGCGAGAGCCAAAACGCCTGGTAACCGTGCCAGCTGCGATCGGGACTGATCCCGTACTACTTTCTCCTCCGGAAAACAAAAGACTCGGCCATAACCCCGGGGCTAAGCCTCAACCTCTTGCTCGATCCTCGCAAGAGGATGCTGCTCCTCGCGCAATAACCCACCTGATGCAGCCCGCTTGAATTTTTCCGCCGCAGTGACGTCGAGGCAGCTTTCACGCGGATCTCCCTCTCTCTCTCTCGGCTTTGTCACGCTCCGGACGCGCGCGCGGAGGGAAATGCCGATACATCTGCGCCGCTCGTTTCGTTAACGGGACGCCGACGGCGGCGAGAGAGGGCTTTTCATTTTTGTCCCCCGGTCCTCCGGAAATTAACAGGACGCCCGGGAAATGCGCTCCTGACCAGAGGCGACGCGAGACCAGCCGGAGGTTAGTTGCAGCCAGGTTGCCAGTAAGGTAATGGTTTTTTGTGTCGGGGTGCGTGTGCCTTTGCCGGAGAGGCTGGAAATTGATTGTTTTTTTGAGCCGCTGCGATTTAATTTTAGAATAATTTAAAGTCGGATTATTTCTTACGTATAAAAGAATTTCGCTTTTTGTATTAGCAATGAACGAAATAAAGTTTATTCAAGAAAAAGATGCACTTTTACGTTTACCTCTCGCGTCAATTGCAGCGATGACTCGCAGTCTAAAATCGTTTGATCATCCAGCGGCGATTCGAATTGGCAAAAAGTAAACCGTCCATAAGACACACTGGGCAAATTTATCGCCGACGCGTTACACTTAGCGAGTTTTGAAAACATCGGCGTTTTTCCCTCAAAACGTGGTGTGCTCGCGTACATACACGCGCGGACTGCGCCGCGGTAGAAAGTCGCGCCGTAAATTATAACCCGCCAATTACGCCTCTCAATCTCGCATCGGTACTTTTTCCCGGGGCTCGTAAAGCAACCGTGGCGGCGGAGCGAAAAAAAGAAAAAAAAAACTGTTTCAAAATTTACGATTGCGGAGCAGCGGGGCAGTAAAAGTGATTTCACCGGCGTTAAAGGAAAAAAAAACAGCCGCCCGCCCGCGGTCGTATCGTCGCTCGTCGCTCGTCGTCATCGTCGGCGGCCTGTGGGCCCGCATGCAGCCCACATTTTCACCGCGCGTAATAATGCGCGCGCGGCGCAGGTTTCTTCGGTTTAGCGAATTCCGCGCGCTCTCGCGAAATTTCAGCCGGGCTTTTCGCCGAGAGAGCGAGAGAGCGTGTGAATCTGCGCGAATTTTAACGAAAATCGCTCCGCGCTTTCCTCGATCTTGCACTCTCGGGATATAGCTAGGCGGTCGCTGGAAATTGCTGATGTCCGAAAATGAAAGCGCGCTTCGATAAGGAGAACGAGCTGGTTGGCCTGTGAATAATGCTACAGTTAAAGTGGCGGTACGTGTTTGTAGTTAAATTGACAATTACGCGTGTTATTGATTAGTATCAATATGTTTTTGGAAGCCTTGTCAGCGGTTTTTTAGTGTCGATATTTTTAGAAGGTGAAGGGAAAACAAGATTTTAAAAATTTAACTTAATAACTGCTAATAATTTAATAACTAGTTGTTGTTTGAAAAAAATAAAAGCTCGACTCGTTAATTTAAACTAGTCATCGCGAATTGGGGTTACAGGATGCACAAAAGTCAAACAGGATAAAAGAGTCTTTAAAATGTATACAATAATAAAGCGGACGAAGCGTAGATGTAATATAAATCTTTTTCATCGTACGATAAGCTATGAGAATTTCACTTTATGCATCGACATTTCATATTTCGTTCGATCAATATGAATTTTTAAATAAATCATAAATTATTCAGTGTACTCGTAAAAGGCTTGCATCTCTTACAAGGTCGTCAGCGGTTTTTTAGTGTCGATATTTACAGAAGGTGAAGGATAAACAAGATTTTAAAAATTACCTTAATAACTGCTAATAACTTAATAACTAAATGTTGTTTGCAAAACTTAAAAACAGGGCTCTTTAATTTAAAAAAAAAAGTAAATTTCAACCTAGTCTTCGGTACATTTTTTCTTTCAAAACTTCATCAAAAATTTTTGCAAATTTCAATAACTGCTATACCAGCTCACACACTCTTAGGACTAAGTGAATTTAATTTAATTTTGAAGAAAGCAGTGAGAATCATGTTTAGTATAATAATACAAATAATTTATTACGTCAATATCGTTAATGCCTTCACACTTGAAAGAAATCAAATTAGAAGAAGTAAGTGTAACATCATTGAGAAAAGTAAAATTTTCAACGATCCGAAATTTTACAGCATAATTATATTTTTGAATACTGTAACACGCAAGGAAGATTTTACAAACTGCCTTCCAATTATAAACAATAAGAAACCAACATTGCTAATAAATTTAGAAGTAGTCGAAAAGTATGAAGGAATGTTAAGTAACAACAACAATTTGAACATACTTCTTCAAGTCGCAGATTCAAATGGATCATATTTGAAAGAAATTAATAATTTTTTCAAAACACTTGCAAATTTTTCACGAAATTCACGCCCAAAATGTTTATTATTTCTATTTAAAAAAGATATTTCGCCAACAGAAAACTTACTAAAATCAATCCTACTAACAGCGTGGGAATTCAAATTCTTATATTTCACCATTTTACTTATAAATAACGATAAATCTGTCTTTTATGATTACAATCCTTTCACAAATGTACTTCGGGCTGACAATGTTTACTCTAATACCGAAGTATTTCCCTACAAATTCAAAGATATGAATAATTATCCTATAAAAGTACAATTTTATCATCATCCTACAGTGACAATTGTAAAGAAAGACGAACAAAATAATGTCATCGGAATTGAGGGCTCTTATTACACATTATTAGAAGAGTTATCTCTTTTTTTTAAGTTTTCAATAACACCAATGGAAAATCAAAATTTTAATAGCACAAAAATATTCGACGACTTGGAAAATAATAAAGTAAATGTACTTTCAGTTCCATCCTGCACAGATATAGTATACGTTGAACCGATGAAGTACAGAAAAGTAACAATGGGTGGAGTATACGCATCAACAACAATGGTACTATTAGTACCAATAATACAAATTTCTAAATACGAACTAATTTTAGATATGATTCTAAATTTTGGTCTACTTTTTATTTTTTTATGTATTTATTTTCTAACAGTAAAGATGTTTAAAATCTCATCGAAGAAGTTGAATGCAGCTTATCTTTTTCAAATTCTGCTGGGAGTATCTACAAATAAGCAGCCGCAAAAACTCGTTTTTAGAATCATTTACTTAAATATTACTTTACTCTCAATGATCTACACAATCAATGTTTTGTCAACGCTCATTCAAGCGGAGATCACAGTCGATGAGTTAGCCTTTGACACCATGGAAAAGATTCGGGATTCTGGTCTACCCGTTTATGGCAGTACTTTAATTCAAAATTCTTTGGCAAATATTAAGGATGATGAAATTCAAACGTTAACATCACTTCTAAAGCCGATGCATTATTTTGCTTGCAGTGAAATGTTGATTAAAAATCAAAATTGCATTTGCTTTGCTCCCGTTATATATTCTCAATATATTTATTCGGAACACTTGAAGCCTCGTTACGGAAAGGCAGTTTTTAAAATAGTTAAGAAAGATTTCTTCGAGTCGAGAAACAACGTACTTTTCTTCGAAAACGCTTCACCATTTGTCGATGAATTTAACAAGATTTTACAAATAATGTTTGAGGCTAATCTTTGGAAAACATTTGTTAATTACAATTCGCCTTCTCCCTCTTACGACAATTTCGACCTGTCGAACATATCAATACTTCGAATATCAATAATTTTAGCGGTGGGGTTTGGCTTATCTATAATATGCTTTTTTTCGGAACTAATGATGCACAAGCACTGTGAATCTTAAATGTTTTCTTCGCATCGCCTGTAAAAGTTTTGAAAATAAAGATTGAAAACATTTACCGAGCGTCAACTTCAATTTCCTGCCCAGTTATCCAATCTCCAGTCGGTCGTCCTGCCTAAAATCCTCGTCCATTAGTCGAGCCTCTCATTACCGCTCAAACGACCGGCTCCAGTCGCTTGGAAAAAATTTCGAGAGCAGCCGGCGAAATTTCTAAGGACTTGCGAATCGCCGACTGACCCACTTCCGGGCCAGATTTTGAAGCGCGACTCGTGTCGGCTCACCGCACCCACGAAATTACCATTACAAATCTCGGTCTGTACGTAAGGGGACCGCGCGAAAAACTGTCGCTCCTGCGCGCGCCTGCGCAGAGACGGTGACAATGACGGGTGGGCGTTTTAACGCGAGCGTTAATTTTGGGTCACTGAATTTTCTCGCCACCTTGCCTTTTTCATGGCGCCGGGATGCGATCGACCGGTTTTTCGGTCTTTGAACCGAGCTGATTAAGTTGTTACTTATTGTTTTAGGTATAGCCATTGTTTTTGCGGCGATTGTAATTTAAATTATTAAAGAAGTTCATTTTTTATGTAATTGGGCGATTCGCAAATATTTTTGTGGAAAAATATCACCTTCGTTATACACTAAAAGTCGTTGTTTCATATAGAAAAAAATAATGCACGTCAAACTTATTCTATGCTTCATTGTTGAATGATGAGCGATTTCCTGTGACCTTAAAGTAGTCGTATTATTTGCTAGAAATTATTTACATAAAAATGATACAATAATCTCAACGACTATTCAAAGAACAATAAGCATAATGCGTATTTCACGAGATTTTATTTGCCTCAAAAATTCAAAATTAGATAAGAATACTTTACAAAAGCATACTAACGAATTCTTTACGAAGCATTATTTACGTTCTGCCTATTATTTACCAACCACATAATAAACTAACCCTGACAATTTTCTAAAGTTTCCCGAATCTCTCGCTTTTCCAAGCCAAAAATCAGCACAGCGAAATAAACAGGCGCAACTCCGCAATATAAACGAGAGAATCAAGATTAAGTCCTAATTCCCGCCACTTAGCATTACAAACAGCCGATTAAATCGGGCGCTCTCCCTCGCGCGCGGAGCCTCCTCCGACGCGTGACAAATTTTTCAGCCGCGCTTCTTCGCACTCCACTTCGCTCAGGCGCGCATTATTCAGCCGGCCGTCCTCCTCCCGGCCCCGCTACGTCCTTTAACGCTTTCTCCGCGGCACCTACGCATTGTCTTCGCCGTGATAAACGCGGCGGCCGTCGACGACGATTAATCATCGCCGATGATTATCGGCTGCGCGCGCGAGTCTTCATTGTGGCCCGGCGCGCCGATTGAATCGTAATGGGCCGCCGTGAGTATGATTTTTCGCGCTCTCCCTCGCGATTATTGTCCGAGCCGTTAATTTATTAATGCGCGCAATCCGCGAGCGCCGTTTCTTCCTTTTGCCCGCGGTGCGCGTCCTATTAGTAGTAAAAGTTTATTTATGGTCCGGCTCGTTAATAGGGACAAAAAGGAGTCGCGAGCCGCGGACGCGATATGTTATGCGCATACTCTCGAGCCGCTTGGATTCAACAGGTTGTACCGCGCGGCCTTATACTGCTCGGGTCTCTGTAAACGCGCGCGTCGCGGTTAATCGATGTGTATCGTCGCCGTTCTTTTTAGCGTAATTAGAATGACGCGGCAAAGTGGGCGAAATATATATAGAGCCTCGCTTGTTCAGCGAGTCGCGCTGCTACTGCTACGCTTTTAATTGCCGCGCGTGCTTTCGTTTGTTCTTTTGCGCCTACCGTTGGAGAGAGAGAATTCCGAGGTGAAAAATGGAATAAAATGTTGAGCAGCTCGTGTCGGAATGCGAAAGAAAGCGCAATTGGAATTTGCAAACTTAACGGCGGAAATTATATCCAATGAGAATCTACAAAGGTCTCTGGCTGGCAACGGCGAGTTACCGGCTAATAATATAGATGTACACATTATTTTCCGGCCAATTATTTCTCTGCCTCGAAGTCGCGCTTCTCTCGACTTTCCTTCGGTTTTCACCTGAAAATTGAGATCGCACACCTTCTGAAAATTAATTCTAACGCGTATACTTAACCCAAGAAAAATAATTTCGACGTTGCCCGTCACATTCTCAGATAAAGGAGTTTTTATTAAAATCCTAAGCATCGTTTGCATATGCTCCAAGATAAAATGAGTCACCGAACACAATGCCAGCAGTCCCGAAAGTAAGGCTCTTTTCACTTTTAAATCTCGAAATGCCTACCTCTTTTTAAATGACTCACGTTCAACCTAATTTTCCACTATTTCCAAACGCCCCCTAACTAAAAACTGAGTCCAGCCGCTAGATTAATCACCCGTGCCGCGAAGAAAGCACGACAAAAAAAAACTCTCTTACGCGGATCAGCATAAAGCGCATTATGCGGGCCGTGCCTCCTTAAAAAGCAAAAAAAAAAAAAAAAAAACCCGAGCTCGCGCAACAACAAAGAGCCGCTCTCTCGGTTCGTGCGTCAATGCGGGGTTATGATTCATTAGGACACATCCGCGTGAAAGCGAAAGGCTTTCCCTTGGCCGAAAAAAAAAACGAAACAGTATACACGAGTAAGAGTGTTATGCCCCGGCGGGAATACCCCGGCGCCTTTCGCAATCCTATACGTGCGCAAGCGCAGAGACGGCCCGACAATAAAACCCGCCCGAAAATATAACTGTACACGCGCGAGCCGGACGCGCGTAATTGTTACGTAAAGCCGCGCGCGCGTGCGTGCGACGCCGCGGTGCAGGGGAGATGAAGGAGCGAAGGTGTATATCGGCCGACGGGATCGGCGCGCGAGTGTGTCTCTCTCTCTCTCTCTCTCTCTCTCTCTCGATGGAGAGGACGATAAATAATTGGCGGGGTGTAAATTGTTGTTAAGGTGTGCGGTAATTGTGTGATTGCCTTGTGTACCGGGCTATGGTCCAGGATGTTCGATGCTTGTTTGTCTTGGTATAGATAAGATAAAGGGATCGGGAGAAAATTGTTTCGCGTGCAGAGAGATAAGATGCTAATAGCGTTTGATAAAGGTAGTTATCAAAATAATAGCCTTGTAATTTATTTAACAGTAAATTTTATAGATTATAGATGAATTAAGCTATTTAATCGAAAGATTTCGTCAGATTGTGCAGGTTGATTCTATCTGAAACTTGGAAAAGTAGGAGATAAATTTTGTTATACTGTAATATTACGAACAACAATAGGTGCATTAACGTTTATTGTGCGAATGATAAACTCCAAATCCTATTTATTATCGCATCGAATCTTACGAGTCCATCAGTGTCTAAATTTTAAATGTTTGCTGCATTGAACTAATAAACTAGTCATCGCGAATTGGGGTTACAGGATGCATAAAAGTCAGGCAGCATAAAAGAGTCTTTAAAATTTATACAATAATAAAGCAGACCAAGTGTAGATGTAATATAAATCTTTTTCATCGTACGATAAGCTATGAGAATTTCACTTTATGCATCAACATTTTATATTCCGTTCGATCAACATGAATTTTTAAATAAATCATAAATTATTCAGTGTACTCGTAAAAGGCTTGCATTTTTTACAAGGTTCTAAGCATGCAACGTTTGCCTATTTCTCCGCACGCCTTGCAGGGAAATCTTACTTTGATTTATTGATCGACATCTTCCATAAATCACTTTTCTGCATTCACATCATTAATTGAGTCATCAAAAACAAACCCGATTAAGTTATGAGTTGAATCTCGATTTTTACCGCGAAAATAAAACTCATTGGAAACATTCAGTATATAAATTTAAATCATTCATTTGCGCTATAAAACCGCGCATTAACAAATAAAATGTTGTTTTCACTCACAACCAGAGAAAATAAATAACTTTGTTGCACAAAATCCAAAGCCCATATATATCGTTTCAACGGCCCCATTAAACCTAATCATCGAATTTATAGCATCGAAAAATTATCTAGAGCGCCGTCAACAACGAATCTCCCAATAAATCTGCAGTCCATTTCAGTTTTCCCGCGTGCAATTGCCTCGTTATACCTGCGCGCGTTTTCGAAACCAGTTCCCCCCCTCAAGTAACCCTCCTCCGAGGACACCCAAGCCTGAATATAAATCAGAAATTAATGCCCGATTCCTCGCAATAAAGCTCCGCCGGCGCAGCTGGCTCGCCGACATAATCGCCGTCTAATCGACTCCTGTATCCGAGAGCAAAACGCAATTATAGACAAAAAGGGGAACGTCTCAATCCGCTCGCGGAGTCTCGGGGCGACCCTCTCCTCTCTCTCCCGGCGTGACACATCTCTACCGATCGCAAAATAAAGCAGCTGCGCGAATCGAAAAATGCCCGCGCGAGAGAGCCGCCGAGAGTCGAGCCGAGAGAGCCCCGATACGGGATCTTAGTGTGTCAGTGTGCCTATATGCTAATCGGCCGGTGCCGCACGTCCATCCGCGACGGTTTTAAAAGCGAGAGACTCCGCGCCGCGGCGGCGGACGCGCGCGGTCCAACTCTCGAAAATAGACGCTGTGGGAACCGACGAGCGGAGAGCGACGCCAAAAAATTTAGGTCTCCTTTGCCTGCTTAGAGGAGCGCCGTTCCTTGCTGCCTTTTAGCTCGAGCGGGCGCTCGCTCTTTTGCGGTTTTCAGCTTGGCTATTTTCGAGCTCTCGGCTGATTGATCGTAAAGTTTTTAACTGCCTTTCTGGAGCAAGAACGCCGTCGGGGCTTTTAATTTTTAATCGATCGCGCAAAAAAGTGTTGCGGGCTTTTGAATTTCTTTTTTCGGTGTCCCAATAGTTTTGATTGTGATGATAGTTTTATAAGGAAGTTTTACTGAAATTCCAGATTTTTAGACGCTTAATCTTTTACGGATAAAACTGATCGACACAACCCGAATTGCATCATTTTCTAGTTTATTCATAGAAAGGGCTAATCTTGAGCGTTTTAATTTTTTTCACAACGCACTTCCATTCTTTAAAAAAACTACTTTAAAGCAACGCTTTACTTCGCCCATCTCCCCGAATTCCATTAAAACTCCAAATTTCCGAGCTCTCCCGTAGCCTCCGAGGAATTCACCCATAAAACTTTTCGCGCTTCTATTTTTAGTCGTAGAAACCCTCTCGCCCAGAGACACGCCGCGCGCCCGTAAAATGCACAATCGAGCCTCGCTCGGCGCGATTCCGCGTATATAAATCGTAACGGTACAAAGGTGACGTGCGCGTAGGTCCGCCACCGATGACTCGCCGACCCGAAGAAAGGGGGGAAAAAGAGGAGACGTAGAAAGTAGTTTGATATTTCGAGTGCGTGCGTATATAAATCCGGCCGATGGGCGAGCTCCTCGAGGAGGAACTCCGTATCCTTCGAGCGTTTGCTTCCACGCTTCTTCGAGGCCTCGGGGCCACTTCGGGGAGGAGCGAGTCGAGGGTCGATTCGCAGTTTGTCTTCCGCTCCTCGGGAGTTTTTCCGAGTCTCGAGAACGTGTATAGGCTTTTTGTAGTTTTTATTCCGGTTGGATTTGAGTGGCATTGATTGCGAATAAAGGGGATTTTTCGGAGAGGACGCGTGTGTTTGCTTAGCGCGGCCTCAATGAGGTTTAAGAGGGGACTCGACGGAGCTGCGGGTGCTCGTGTCGATTATTTTAGGAGAGGATTACCTCGCTACTCGTGAATTATGCATGGCTGAGGAACGGATTGTCGAAAAGCGCTTTGTCACTGGTAATGAGAAGCGTTTGTTCAATTAAACGGCATTGTTTCTTTCGCAAGTTGAAAATTTTAATATACGCCTAACGGTGCTTCGACGAATAAACGGATCGTATACGAAACAATTTCTTCGAACTCAAAAGGACACTTTTGCGAGACTCAACGTCCATCGGGAACGGACAATGCGTCCCGTTGCATCATTAAGTCTCCGAGCGGCTCTCCTCGCCGCGAAGCCCAGAATTAGTCAAAGCCGAGAGGCGACCTCGCCCCATTAGGGCCTTACTTTCTACGCTGTTATGGAGAGCGAAAAATCAGGAGTACACCGCGCGAGCAGCTGGCCGCCGACAATATCCCCGGCATAAAAAGGATGCAATTGCCCGCGCACACCGGCTAATTAAGTCGCATCGCGATGAAACTTTCGGAGAGCGCAGAAGGGGGCGAGTCTCGGGAATTGGAGCGGAGTATCTGGCCGAGAGGGAACGCGCGCCGATATAATCAAACGGGCAGCGTTTCTCTTTCTCTCTCTCTCTCTCTCTCTCTCTCTCTCTCCGGTTTCTGGCCTGTTATTGTTTATGGGAGTTGTTGTTGCTCACAACTTTGCTTCGCCGCTGTATATACGTTCGATCAAGATGCGCGCGGACTTTCATCGGCCGCCTTGATTACAGCCGGGAACTTGGAAAGCGATAAGTGCTCCGACTATACGAAGATGGCTTATTTCGACCTGTGCTTGCTTCGAAATTTATGTGGGTATTATATACTTGGCGCTGTTAAATTTTATGGTTTATAACGCGGCTGAGTGAAATATTCATGCAACGAGATCAGTTTAAAGAGCTGCTCTCGATGGTTTTTCGTAGAATAATTTAGCTCATTTTAAGACAAATCAGGTAATTTGCTGCTTGGACTTTAGCTTGCTTTGAAAACTACTTAGAAGAGGCAAAGGAGACGCTTATCCGAGCACGCAGCTTTAAAAAAGTAATCGCGCGAAATCTATAATTTTCTCAATTAAGCATTTGGCGGCGTGGGTTAAAAGCTGCTCATGGGAACGCGTAATTTGCATGAAAATTCCAGCCTCTCCTATTAACCTTAAAAAACGCTTACTTTGCTAATCCATTAAAGTACTAATGGCACGCATNATACTATTAGCATACTAATAAAAAAAAGTGGACGGACTCTCATTTGAACTGGCTGCGAATCTAATAAAAATGCCTAAATTATTCGTCATTGAGCGAAACAGTTAGAGACTTCGTAGAAAAGGAAAGAACTCTCCCCGAATTCAAGGAAGCGAACGTCATATATAAAGAGCGGAATAATTCATGTGAAAATAAAAGTTTGAAAAAGCAAACTGCGGGGTTACAAAGATACCTAATATTGCGAAATGTTAAATGACGTGCGCGAGTTTTTATTCACGGAAAAAAGGAGAGAATAAAGACATTTTTCCGTAGCCGTGAAGATGATGTAAAGATACGCATTATTATGGACGTCACGCTCCTTTTAGAATTTTATACAGTTTATTATTACACACATTCTGATGTAGATAACAGAGTCCAATTTTGTAGAATAAGTATACTTGCAGCATTCTTTAGTACCATCAACTTTTTAAGAATAATCAAAGTGAATATTCATTAAATAGTAAGCAATCTTAAGGGGGTCTTACACCAAAAAAAAATTTTGAAGAAAATTATCTGTAACAGAAAAAATAAATTATATACATAAAAATAATTATTATAAACTTAATATATATATATATAATTTGTGATAAAATGAGCC